>JACEGR010000438.1:0-265561 GCA_014170235.1 Listronotus bonariensis | reverse complement strand
TATATATATGTATATTTGAAAAGCTTGTAACAAGGCAAATTTATTTTTGACATATATACACGGTGTTTCATTTAAAAAACCATCATTGGTCAATATTTTTAAAACAATAATATTTGTAAAAGTTCTGACTATCATTGCATTCTTCGTAAAAAGTTATATAAGAATCCGGTTTTAGCTTTTGATACGTTATTAGCCAACTAAGATACAAGCCATTCATATTACCAGCAACGCTACTTGTTTCTCCCAAAGGGGAAATGGCTCAGCCAGTCTGCCGTTTGCGTCGGCTGATGTCCCGTCCCTGCTCGCTGTTTAGCGGAAGCTTAAGCTGCCTGCGGCGGTCCTCGGAATCATACCTTTAGGAGTGGAGCATAAACTCTTTAAGTGGCCTTTTATAAAATTAACCTGAACACGAACGGTTTGCCTTTGTTTTATTTAGGCTGAAAGTGCCAGTTTTTAGCCAAGACAAAAACCAACAATTAACGATTAACTGATTGACCAATTTGCAATATTGTAATAACCTGAATTGCAAATAAACATAAATCAAACATAAAAATAATGCAGCAATAATGTATTTTACTAATTCTTAAAACAAAAGGAAATGTCTACTACAAAACTATAGAGTACTTTTTAACAAAAGTTCAACGAAAGTACCTAACTTTGGAAGCTATGTTAATAAAAAATTATTAAACAGTCACTCAAAGAAAAAACCTTTTGTCAAAACTAAAATTAAATAAGGAACAACATCGAGAATATGGCAGAGTTTAAGAAACTTCTTGACGTTTTTAAATTATATTTATTTTTTGTAAAAGAAAATAGGTTTTTAGGCTTCAGGTCTATGTCGAAGTAATGGATAAATATAGAGTAGGGTTTTTTAATGCACGTAACAAAAATGTTTTTTTTTCTGATGGTTAGCTACTTTTTGCTATAGTGTAAATCGTTTTGATGGACGGCATTCTCGTATTTCACGCTCTTTAAATTGCTTTATAGTCCATTGAAATGTTACATTAGGGGTAACATTTTTAGAGGACGCAATTTTATTTTTAGTTATTAAAAGGCGTCAAAGTTAAGTTAAATTTAGGCTTGTGGGGTCGCCATCCTTGTCCTGCGGCCACCATATTGGAAAAGGGGTGCAAACGGTTTTAATTATTATTATGAAAAACTATTAGCCACACGAAAAAAAATATATAACACATTTTTGTTGCAAATTAGATTCTATTTAATTTTAAGTTTGTTAATTTTTTTCCTAAGACTAAAAATAAAAAGTTAATAATTAAAATTAGGGCCGTTTGTGTAATTGGTGTAATGATTTTTTAACGTAATTAATTTATTTCTATTCATTTTGCGAAAAAATAACATTGGAATATTTTTATAGAAAAATTCAAAGAATAATTTTGGTTTTATAACTTTTTATCATTCGATAAAAATAAACAAAAGTAGATATCAATTTATGAAATCTGTTAATCTGTCAAGAGTAAATACCTTAGGTTACAGTGTGGTCGAGCGGGTTAAAATAAATTCATTTAAAATTCAGGGTTTTTGTATTGAAAAAACGTTGAAATACGTAGATTTTTGTTTTTTGCTGCGGTATTTTTCATAGTAAAATCATGTATACATGGTGACCCACAAATAAGCAATGACCATCAAATTAAAGATATGTTCTGTAGTTCGGAGAATTTATTTAATGAATGGTTATTATTTGGGTACACGCCAAATATTAAATTAAAAGTACCAAAAAACCAAAAAAATTAAACTAATGCAAAGATAACTAAAAATAGACGTTTCGGTGGCAAGTCTGTCACCGTAGTCAAGATAAATTAAAAAAAAATAATTAAAATTAAGAATTAATTATTATTTAGGTTTTAAATTTAAATTTCTTTTTTATCTTTTTTAGGATATTCTGAAACTCTTTGACATTTGATATCAATTTATCTTGACAACGTTCGTATCGTTTTTTAGTTATCTTTTTATTTGTTTTAATTTTTTTGGTTTTTTGCTACTTTTAATTTAATTTTTGGCGTGTATCCAAATAATTATCATCCATTAAATGCCCATCAACTTTATTTTTTTAAATAGAAGCACTCATTTTTTATTATATTTTAAAAATTTTCATCGAATTCTAACTTTATTAAATATACACAACATTTTTGTGTACCATGTCTTAGACCTAAGTCAACAGTTATCGAGAAATTTACTCATGAACATAAATAAAGAGCAACAAAATTGGTTAATAGTCTTCGCTTGTTTTTGGGCCAGCCTGGATACATAATTTTAACACCAAAAAGTCAAAGTCGAAAATAAAAATTGACGCGTTTAAGTGTTGTTCGAGAAAAAGACCCATTAATATTAAGTATTTTTTTAACTTACGCCCGCGCCCCTTTATAAGTAGTATTGTATGGAATTGATGTTAAATTTTAAACTAACTATTAAGATTAGGTATAAGATATGGTACATGAAAAATAGTTAGAATTCGATGCAGAATTCAAAAATGTAATAAAAAATATGTGTTTTCATTAAAAAAATTAAGTTAATGGTCATTGCTTATTTGTGGGCCACACTGTATACATGATTTTACTATGAAAAATACCGCAGCAGAAAACAAAAATCGACGTGTTACAACGACAGGTTGACAAATTTCAGAAATTGATATCTACTTTTGTTTTTAACTTTGATATTTTTTATTAGACGATAAAAAGCTATAGAACCATAGAATTAAAATAATTCTTTAAATGCTATTCTATAAAAATGTTCTAATGTGATTTTTTCGCAAAATGAATATAAAATTTTTTATCAGGTTAAAAAAACATTACACAAGAGGCCCTAATTTTCATTAACAACTTTTTTATTTTTAATCTTAGAAAAAAATTAACGAACTCAAAACTAAAAAGCATTTAATTTGCAACAAAAAATGTTTTATAATTTTTTGGGTGACCAATAGTGTACCTAAATAATAAATCCTACCGTTTGCATCCGCTTTTCAAGATGGCCGCTGCAGGACAAGGGTGGCGACCGCACAAACTTAAATTTAACTTTACTTTGACTTCCCCTTGTTAACTAAAAAATAAAACTGCGTCCTCTTAAAAATGCACGGAATGCGTTTAAAAATGTTACATTTTAATGGACTATTAGTATTTTTTGACTAACTCGAAATGGTTCGCCAGTAGAAATCGTCAAAATAAAATCTTTAAATTAAAAAGCAATACTTAATGAATTTACAGTTATTTTTTACGGCTAAAAACGTATAAGAAATTGATAAAACCATTTAAATTTACCTTCTTTGTTAAATACTTAGATATTTCCTTACAATAATACTTTTCCCTAAGAAAATATATTTTTTGATTTTCCCAAAAAACTCTTAAGCAATTTTAAAGCACATGATATATGCCGTAAGGTTCATTAAAAAGGTTCACAATAGAGTAAAAAGTGGCTAAGCGTTTGAAATTTGAAAAAAATATTACTTGCATTTTAAATGGGAGAACTTTAAATTTAAATGATTACATGTAGTTTTTTTTAGACCGCCCGGGATAAGGAAAGACTTTGGCGGAAATAAGTTACCCTAATATATAGAGGTGTCATTTATTTTTTAAATAAGAAAAACTTTAAAGACTAAAAAACTAACGGTACATAGTAAAAATCAAATCCGATTGGACGAATCGCATTGAACCTAATACTGTGCCCTTCGTCGTTCTTTTAAATTTAAAATAGAGAAATATATACAATGACAAACAGAGCAAACAAATAAAAGTAAACTTCTAACCTCACTTTTATGGTATTTTTTAATTAATTTTATTTAATTTCAGAAAATAAGACAATATAAATATAATAACGTAAACCACTAAGTAAACACTATCACAATACTTAATCCCACTATTTTGTTTCTACACTTATCAGCTGTTTTACCAAACTGCCATTTTTCAAACCTTTTCCAAAACCGTGAATTTCGTACAAATTTATATTTGTACGAAGTTGAGTCCGATTGCAGGTTATCCTGCGGTAAATTTACTTTTCTCATTTCGTTACCACCAGCTACCAGGTACCACTTAATTTTTAAGGGTGATTTACGTCTAAACCGTTGGGTTTAGCGATATAAATAAAGAGCAACTTTTTTAAAGTCCTGACATCAGTCTTTCAGAAAACATGTCAAAAATTACTGTAGCTGTCAACACTAAAAATTATGAAAAAAACAATTTTCAATGTAAGTAAAGTGCCCTCTAGAGGCAAACAATCATTGTGAATTGTTACTAGAATGATAAAACGCAGACGATTTAGTCTAGATTTTAAATATAAGTCAAATCGGTTTTTCTGTAAGCGAGTAATTTAAAAACAAAAAAGAAAAACTTGAACTTTGACGGCTTGCAACTCGAAAACGAATGACATTTTGAAAAAATAATTATATAAAGCTCTACCCTTATTTTTCCAAGTAGAATCACTCCCTTAAGCTTCGTAATCGATTTTTGAATCACCCTGTATATTTTTGGCATTAACTATAACATTAAAAAAAATGTTTCTAAAATTGCAAAAATAAAATAAAATAACAAATACATCAATATTTTCTAGCCGGTAATGCAAATAATAGCAACTACTTTCAAAAACCTTTTTGGATATTTAAAATAACAAAAAAATTGTGTGTAATTAATAAGATTTTTTTTTATGAAAAATCTAATATTGGCCTATAAGTTTTTAATAAAAAAGGGTAAAAAATATCTCTTATTTGACACAGCTTTAACTAGTATACTAACAAAATAATATTCCATTATAAATATCTTTAAAAGGCCAAATTTAAACATGCTAATATTTCGATTGATCGAATTAGGTTTACTTGACATATTTTTTAACTTAAAGAAAAAAATTAGTAATAAAAGTTGAGTAAATCGCAAAAATTAAAGAGGCCAGTAACACATTAATATTCTCCATCCGAATGTAATTTCGGCTTATTGCTAAACCAAAGGTAAATTTAAGTTATTTCGAATTCGTTTGTTGCGTATTTTTAACAAAATTTCAAGAAATATCGTTAAAATACATATACGCGTCCAAGATAGGAAGGGGCAGGTATGGGTATCTTGGAAATGGTAAGAGATACAAAGTCGGTTAAATGAGAACAAAGTCGAGGTTTTATGTGCCTAATAATATGCTGTTTAGAAAGTTTTAAAATTCAGAGTATTTCTGGAGATATCCGGAAGAAAAAACAAAAAATTTAAAAATTGTCTTATTGTTTCCTGGTCTTATTTAAAATCGGAATTAAAAATAAATTGCACCTTTGCTTGCCTCTTTTTCTACTTTATCTAATGGTGGTATTTTATTTAAACTAAGACGTTTCGTATTCGTAGGACCATCATCAACTTTGTTTCTAAAATAAGAGCCTGATATTCTTATCAAAATTTAGAAGCCTATTTTATTACAAATTTAATGATGTATCACACATTAAGGTTTACTTCTAATACAGAACTGTATTTTTAAAAATTTAGTAAAAATAATTAACTTTACATTTTATATTATTAAATTACTGTATTAAACCAAGCAGGACTTAATGAAAATCCCCTAGCATCACTAACTCACATTTTTAAATACTGTCCTGAAATTTTAATAATAAAATTTTAAAACCAATTTAATTTTAAAATGACATTATGGTTTAATCGTAATATACGCACCTGTATTTTTAGAATTCGGTAAAAGTTGTAAGCTCTACGTTTTAAAATAATACATAAGTTTGGTAAAAAATATCAACTAAAATTTCAACAAGTAATAAATGATCAGATGATTCATTTATAAAAAAAATCCTAACATATTTTTTACGATTTTCTTCTATTTAAGTAAATTTAACAACAAGCAAAACATCTCTGATAACACAGGCCCACAAAATAAAAAAGTTATGTATGCTGGAAATCGGACAAAGATTTTCTTACATACTTTTTTCGCTGAATATGAATCTAAAGTTAAAACTAGGGGTCAAACTGCAAAAAACCGGATTTCTGGTGCCAGGGGGAGGGAAGGTGCTATCATTTTTTTTAATAGAAATGGGAGTTATGTAGCACATTGTTTTAAAGGCCAATTGATTCTCTACTTAACGCCACCCTGTTCTTGGAAATCAGCACAGCCGTTCCAGACTTAGAATCTTTTAAGTCTGGGACGTCTGGACCACTGATCTCGATGGATAGCCAATGCTTGTTACCTGTGCGAAACAAAAGTTACAATTCATGGGCAAAAAACAAGTTTGTGCGCAAGCAAATCGAAGGGAAACGCGCCTGGCGCCAAACGAAGTATCGGGCAGAATCATGTGAATTTATCGCCGCTTTTTCGTTTAAAGGACGGTTAGTCAGCCCCGTATTTAAATACATTTTAAAAATACAGTTACATTAAAAACGTCTAATACGCTATATGTCAATTGTTGCCGTATTTAAGAAAAAAAAGTATTAAAAGCAGTCCCGGATGTAGGAGGGGTGAGGGGCAAATGGTAGTGTCTGCCACGGGTGACACCTTCAAGGGGCGGCAAACTGAAACATGGAATGTATAAGAAACTGGCGATTGTAAGAGAGAAAGACCTTTTTTCTTAATAAAAAGGCTGGGCGAGGCGGCATACGGCGAGTTTTGCCCCTCGTTACAAAAATAAAGATCCGTGGCTGATTAAAACAAAGTAAAATAAGTAAGTATATTAACTAAATGTATTACATAAATTTTTAACAATGTAACTAAATTAATAAATTAAAGATATGCTCTATATTGGTTAGGCCTATTTATTTATTGGATAGTCTTTTTGTTGGATACACGCGTGGAAAGAATGGTATCGCTTCGGTCCTGTGTCATGATACAAATTAGAAAGCCTAAAATTTAAATCATTTTTAATTTCAATACTAGTTAATTCTTATTTTTATTTTTTAACTTAATTATAACTTGACAACGGTGGTAGACTTGCCACCGAGGCGTCGTTTTTAATTAGAATTTTTTGGTTTTTTGGGGGTTTTTATTTATTTTGTTTTAGGCGACCGGCCAGTTCATAGGGGTCAATAGGACTGAACAGGGTCAGCTCGTATACCCCGGGACCGGGACCGAAGCGGTCCCATTCTTTCCAGGCGTGTACCCAACAAAAAGACCATCCAATGAAATAATGAATTGTTATCACCTGATTTGCTACTCTGCCCTCAATAATTAGAACGTAATAAGTATTTTTTTAAATATTCTTATAATATTATTGACAAAAGCGTTTACGTTATTTATTATAGTAACATTTAAAATTTTGTTTTTAAACCTCTCTGTAATACGTTCTGAACTCTAAATGTGTAACGATATGTAAATGTCCAATTTTTCTCCTTTTGAATTTTATATTATTAATTTAGCCACCATAATACTTTATTTACCGCTTTTTTTTAGTGCTTTTAATCACATAGTTGGCGGCCAATTTTTTTAAATGTTTTTATGCCATTTTTAGAAGTTGCTGGACGGACATTCTCCTGCTCTGATATTGCGAAACCACGACATTGTTTTTGGCCAATTCCTTTTTGTCTCTTTTATCTTGCCCCGACTTACACCATTCTACAAAATGAAACAAAAGTATTGGACCCAGATATGTGATATGTGCTAAATTCTAACCTTAAAATATCGGAATATAAAATCAGAAATGTTTTAACGCTTTTTTGCAAAGTACTATATATTGGTGGATGCTAAAGCCAAATTTACCCTTGATTTAGGTTCAGAACATAAATTAAAAACGTCTTTTGCATGTCTGAGCAACCATAACTTTTTCATTCTTGAACAAATTGCTAAAAGACTTCAAAACTGAAGAAAAACATTGTTGCCTATGTCTCGCATGCCCCTGTACATTAAACTAAGAATAACATATTCAAAAGTTTTTTAAGATCAGGAAAAATTGTGACTTTTCTGATCACGCATTCATGTTTAGTAGTCCAAAATACATCACAGAATCTGGGTCATATCCTTTTTTTTATTTTATTAAGTGACATTAAACTCACGATATTAAATTATTATTCCTGTCAAAGTAAACCAATGTATTAGGTTAAAATGTAGTACTTACTATTTTTATCGAATTTTGAAAAATACAGGGTTGTATTACGGTTAAATCATAAGTTAAATTTGAAATAAAATTAGCCTTGAAATTTGAATATTTAAATATCAGGACCGTATTTAAAAAATGTGAATGGATGATGTTCGGAGGTTTTCGTTAGGTTCTGCTTGGTTTATTTAAGTAATTTAACTTAAAATATAGAGGTAATTATTTTTACCAAGTTTCCGATAATACAGGTCCGTATTATATTTAAATTGGTTTTAAATTTCATATTAGATTATCAGGATCCTATTAAAAACAAACAGGTGATGATGATCCTACGAAATCGAAACGTCGCAGTTCAAATAAAATACCCCCATTGGATAGAACAGAAAAAGTGACAATGCAAAAGTGCTGCATATGTTTAATTCCGATTTTAAATCAGATTAGGAAAAAATAAAACAAATTTCTAATTTTTCGTTTTTTTTTCGGATATCTCCAAAAAAATCTGAATTTTAAAACTATTCAAACGAAATAATAATAGGCACATAAAACCCTAACTTTGTTCTTATTTAACTGAGTTCGTATCTTTTACTTACCATTTTCAAGATGCCCATACTGGCCCTCCCTATCCTGGGCACCAGAGTTGGGTCGTATTCGAATTCTCAGTATTCTGAATAGTATTCAGGATACATTTTGCCGGTATTCGAAAAGTATTCGAATACATTTGTGTGTTTGGTGTTTGGTATTCGGTAGAATACTTTTTGGTTAGGATTCGGGATTCTGTATTCGAATACTTTAGAAGTATTCGACGAATATTTTTTTTCAGTATTCGAATACCGGCATTCCGAGTATTCGAATACCGAAATTTGTAAGCAGTATTCGAATACTGAAATAGTTATGATAAGAATACCAAAAGGGAAGAAAAATAAGAATAAAAAATGAGGTGGGGACATTTTTTTGCTCAAATTTTAGGTTTCATCCTTCTTTTATAGTACTAGAATCTTTTCGTTTCCAGTATTCGAATACCGATTCCGGGTGTTCATGAATACCGAGTATTCGAATACTTTTTTCCACCAAGTATTCAAATATTCGGTATTCGAATACTTTCTTTTTCCGTTATTCGTATTCAAATACAGATTTTTTAGTATTCGACCCAACTCTGCTGGGCACGTTGTATAATATTTGTTTACATATTCACTTTTTATTTAAAATGTTCCCAATAGTGCATTATTATTATTATTATTATTTAAATTTATCAGTGCATTTTAACTTCACCTAAAAACGTTTTCTGTTTTTTAAAAAGCAAAATTTATTTAAAAATTGAGTAAAAAAACCAAATTGTCAGTCGTCGCAATATCAGACTAATTTATTGAGTACCAACGAATAATTAAATTAGAACGGAAGAAAAAAATTTAAAATGAGAGAAAAAAAGTGCCTATTAAAACAGTAAGAATTAAACCAGATATATATATATATATATATTTAGAAGTTTTTTAGAAAATAAAACAGATAATACTTTTATGGAAGTGGCAGAAAATTTAACCATTTTAAAATAAGAAATGAAGAAACGAATAAAAATAATTTTCTTGAAGTATTATTAAAAGAATTTGGTCTGTAAAAAAGAGACTATGCTATCTTCAAATATGGTTAAACATATTTTTCAGGTTTTATGGCAAAAAAAAACATTTTCAACTTGCTTTACATTAAACTAATGGCAAAACTGAAGGTCATTGTAAGTGGCCTTTAATTATGCATCTATGGGATTTTTCAATTTCATACAAATGTACCATTGTGACAAAGAAAAACTGAAACAATAAAATCCAATTGGGAAAGTGTCTTCTGGTCTGTTAAAAATCGAATTTTTTTGGTGTGACTGTCACAAAATTACATTGCTTTGACAACATAAAAAACCTAATATTTTAATAGACCACGAGATAAAACTAAATTTGGTTGTCCCCGTTTATGGGTAGATACTTGGTAGTATCCAGAAATTTCAGTTTTTATTTTATGTAGAATCCAAAGCCGCTTAAAAATATAAGGTGTTTAATTTTAAAACTACACCTTTGATACGTCACACTTTTTTGGGGCACCCTGTGTAGACTAAAATAATGTTATACTGTGACCTTATCCGACCTCAAATGCCTTGTTCGGACACGGCTAGTTATTTAGTCGAGTAGCGAGTAATTAAGTATTCTCGTGTGTGCGTGTGCGTACTACACTAAACTACATTCCTAATTTTTTCTATCCACACGCAGGAAAATACTTAATTACTCGCTACCCGACTAATTTACTAGCAGTGTCTGAACAAGGCATAAGAGCGGCTGATTAATTAAAATTCACGTAGGGAACTATTTCCTAGTGTATAAGAAGTCGCTGTTTTATTTTTAAAAAGTTTTTAAAATAGTTGTCACAACATTACATGATTGTGACAACATCAAAACCTAATGTTCTAATAGGTCAGAAGATTTTGGTGTCCCAGTTTTTTTTTAACTTTTATTACCATAAAACACAAACCTTTCTAATAAGCCGGTATTAGATTAGGCTTAGGACGGCGTTAGATTAAATGATTTATTGATAGGCCGGTAATGACAAACAGTGACATTTTATTAAAAAAGAATAGATGTTGAAATTTTATTTCTTCATTGTTTCTTTATTTAAATTGATAAAAACTCCTCCACATACCCTGTGAAATGATAAGTTTACACAAAATAAAAAACGTTTACACTAATCTTAGCAGATAAACCCAAAGTTTCCTTAACTAGGCCGGGAATACCCCATTTTGCCTTAGGTCTTGGAATAAAAAGTATTCCACAAATTGATATTTAGCCACCTTTTCGCAAGCAATTCGTGATTTAAAGCTAAATTGACACATAACGTTTGATTTTCACCATTTAAAAACCTGTTTTCCATCTATTTTACACCTTTTTCCATTAAATTGCAAAGATTTATTTTCGGTAATTTTAATCGCCATAGTCTTTGGCGGTATTATGTGTATTGGGGTAAAAGTTTTGCAATATAATAGCAAAAAAACTGTTAAATTGATTTAAAAAAGCATGTGTTGAAGGGGTATAAATTAAATATTGTTTGCCATTTTACCTTTAAAGTGAGAGTTGTTTGAAAACTCCAGTAAACCAAATTTTGTCTAAATCGGAGATTCCGCAACTTTCTGGACAATTATCTTCATTAGTTTTAACCTAAATTAATGTACTAGGTTTAAGATTAGATGAGTTTCTTTGTTAGCATTGGGAGAAAACACAATCACAACCTCAAAAAGCAATTAGTTGACAACTATATTGGGCCGATCATGTTTAGTTATTTCCTATGTATTTGATTTTTTGCTAGTTTACTGTTTTATTTGTTTATTATTGATACTTACTGATTGTGGATCTTATTTTGAATAAAAATAAATCAATTTAAAAATACAAATTTAATCTCTTTGAAAAAAAAACATAAAAAACAAGTTTTTTCAAGTTCCGTCTTCCTGTAAAAAAATCACTTATCTTATTACCGCAATTTATAGGCGGTTGCCTGGGTCAAAGTAAAACTAATTGTGTGGGACTTACTAATAAGAATTTAAAAAATAAGTTATTATCATAAAAGACATAAGAGCTAATTCTACAGTTAAAAATTGAAAAAAATTTTTATATAAAAATGTGTCCCAAATGTCTTTAGATGACGTTCCGTAAGTTAACCAAAGTTTACCCACCGGTAAATAGCGGTTTGACATTGGTTTGACAGCGGTAATCGGCAAAGGCGGTTCGTTTTGGTACTCTTTGGTATATATAAATTAGTATTTTGTGATTAACCCAATTTTTTTACGTTTGACATTATTTCAGAGGTTTTTAAATAATACGACGCTTATGTAGCCTTAGCTAGATTAAAATTATTTTGTACAATGGCGTCTCAGTGGCACCACAGACTGACTTTTTATACTTTTGTATTTTTTTTCCGATCAAACAACTTAAAATACTCCTCTTTTTTGTCAAAGTGCCTTTATTTATTTAATTTTTTTCCAAATCTAAGCTTAATTCAAATAAAATATAAAAGCCTAAAATTGGAAAAAAGTTAGTGGCGGAAGTTCTTTTCTTAATAATATTAGCTGTGGTGCCCACATAGACGCCATTGTACAATAATTTCAATCTAGTTAGAGCTTAATAAGCGCAATATTACTTAAAACAACTCTACAAAATTTAAACCAAATCGGCTTTATAAGGATTTGTTTTTTCGAAAAAAACTAATTAAGTCCGGACCTATGTTCATAAGACCTTTTTCTGTAAAACGATAAAAGAAATCACCCCTTAAAGTTTCGTACAGTAGTAAACACCCTGTATATACTTCTCTATTATTTATTTACGGACTCAAAAGTAAAAAAATATTCACAATTCAATTCAAACATAAACAAAGTATTATAACAAAAAAAGATTCAATACACAATAACTAATCCACGAGAAAAAAAAACAAACCTTAAAGCATTTGCATGTAGAGATAGCTCTTCCGCATGACCGTGCAAACAGCCAAAACAGCGAAAGGTACTAGCAGTATTTTTTCCCACTCCTCGTCGCATTAATGATTCTTCACTTACAGAAAGGCTTCCTCTCTTGCCCATCGTCGGGCTGTGGGGGATTTACCGCTTTTATATAGGTACTTTCATGGCTTCTGCTATGAAGAATTGTCCAGTATAATTCCTCCACTCACGGTTCCCAACAGAGAAACTCGTGGTGCCGCACGTATGCATCCCTATACAGTCCAATTGGACAGGCCTCGGACTTTCCACTTGGTTCGTTCTTTATCCCTAGAGTTTCTAGAATGTGGAACCTGCTGCCAGCGAAGGTCTTTCTTCCCCTCCCCCAATCTTCAAGTATTTAAGTCCCGTGTCAACAAACTCCCTCTTACTTCTCTTTAAACACCCACGGTACGTTAGTATTTAGGCTTTTAGCCTTCGTGGTTTGTCCAAACATAAAAAAGTGACGTCCATGAGGGGTTATAATTTATAATCTCTTAAGTTTTTAATTTGATGCACGGTTTTCGCGTAAATAAATAAAGACCATTTCTTGGCATTGTTAAATCCCCATCCAATTAAAGAAGAAGGTAATTTTTCGCTGTAGAATTTGATATTATCCATACAAAATGACCGTGCCGAGTAATAGTTTTTATTTATTTACGCGAAACTGTGCAACAAATAAAAAAGCCAAAGAATTAAATTAGTTTCAAACCTTATGTGAATTTTAAAAATTATTTTGAGTTTAAAAAATGCAGTGGCGTACCATTTTTTTAATAAAAAATATTTACCCTAAACCTCTCATGGACGACACTGGTAATAATTAATTTTTTTCTTGTATGCCAAAAATGTGTTTTGGTGCATAGTTCACCAAATTTTTTAAAATTAGCTCAATTGGTATAAAAGTTATTATAAAAAAATACAATTTTTAATTTCCTGTAGTTCAAAAACTAAGACGTTTGGGACAAATTTTTATATGAAGTTTTTTTATATTTTTAGTGCAGAATTAGCTTGTTTTGTCGGCTAAATTGCGTCACACCCTGCATAATAATAAAATAAATTATTTTCTTAAAAATAAAAAATCCATGTCATTTTGAACCAAAAATTTAGGTAACAATATGTCGTCATAAGCGACATTTATTACCATCATCAATTTTAGGCTATTAACCAATGCGTTGAGTTGACGTTTAATTCATGTATTATACGTCAAAGTTGTCACTAATTATTACCGCGATTAAAACCGTAGACAATCGGTTAATCGCCTAAACTTGATGCATATTCAGCTGCTATAAGTATTAAGTATTCGAATCAGCATTATAAGCAACGAATTAAATATTACCTTATTTTTATTAATTAGTTCTTGAGGCAGTCGTAGATGATTAAAAGGTTTTTAATTTTGTACTATTTTCAGACAAATGTACAATATGTTCATTGCCCAATAATTTCTTAGTAAGAAACATAGCCATACCTAAGCATAATTAATTTTTTACTAGACATTTAGTATCAAAACATATAAAAATGAAATTTACTTAAAAAGTACAAAAGATATGTAGGTTGCCTATACAACATTTGAAAGGGTATTTTATTTTTTATTATGTAGTGTAAAAAATACAGGGTGTTCCGTATAAAATAACAATATGCAAATATTTTGGAACACCCTGTACAACAACTGATCGGACCTACGCATGGTATGGCAGGTTTTTGTCAATGTTTTAACAAAATTTTGAAAAAAATCAAGTATCACACAAACTAATATAATAAGGCACTTACTATTACGTACGTATCACTAAACTTAAGGTCCTTTTTATGTAGAATATAAAATTGTCATAAAATAAAGGGCATTCCATTTAAAATAATATAAATTTGAATAGGTCTTGGACACCCTGTATAGGCGAAAATAATTTTGTACTGTGTCCTAAACACGTTACTCAATTTACTTTTTTTTCAAATCCTTAAGGTTATCTACAGTGTCAAATATGGTGGGCCTGGGTGGAATATTATGCTGTAATTGATAGGACGCCAAATGGCGAATTTCAAATAGACTATTTATTTTGATTAAAATTTTTATTGTAAAAAAATACTACAGATATAAAAGGTGCTTTTATTATGGAAAAAAAGTTTTCGTTTAAAATTAAAGTTTATATAACGTAATATACTTAAATTAAAAAATCCTATACCTATTATATTACTCGGAGTAATACCGGGAGAATACCAGCTATATTGGTAAACATGGTAATACCGTTGGTACTACTTGGTAACAGGCCCGACAAAAGGGCGTTAAAAGCGGTACAAATTACCGGGGCTCAGGATTAAAAGGGGGCCTGCAAGCTAACCTACCTATAATATTAACAAATATTTAATTTTAGAGAATAGGGTATGGGATCTGGGTACCTCTTTATTTAATATAAAAAAGTTTAAAATTGAACGTCACACTTTATAAATAAGAACAGACCCAAAGATGTGTTTTTGATGTGTTTTTGCGTCCTAAATAGACAAGACTTTTCTAAAGAATAAAGCATAATGCAGCTTCGACAGCAAATTCGTGTTCACAAGGCAAAAATAACGAAAACTTTTTATCATATTTCTGGGTTAGATATTTTAATAATCTTTTTATTGTTATTTTTTACTTTTCTTTTTTACTTTAAGTTTTTGGGTAATTTGTGGCCACCATGTTTGCTCTTTCTATTTTTGAATATTTTTTAGCCATATTTTTTTATGAGGAATTAAGTAATGACCCAGACATGTAATATTCGTTTTTTTTTCTGTATTTTTACGTCTTGAACACAAATCCGTGGTTGTTATGCGCTAGCACCTACCAGTTTTGAGTAAATTGCAGAGAATTGTCAAAGTCGTGGATTTTTCCGGTATTGCATAGGGTTTAGGAGACTAACACAAGTAGTAGATACCCTTATCTCTTATTATGCATTCAACATCTTTTAAACATAGAATGTTGTTAAAAAAATTAAGGGTAGATTCTACTAACATATTTTTTAATATCTTAATTATTCTTTGCCCAATTTTGTTTTAAATTGGCAATGTAATTTATGGCATAAAGGGGGTAATGTATTACTAACTTATTACAGTTAATAGGTCAAATGGCGTCTCGAGCGACAAATGTATAAGTACTACTTATACAAAAAAACATTGTCTGTGAAAACGTGTGTAAATTTTTTGTGCCTGTTTTAGATTAAGCAAAAAACAGCTTTTGTGTCTTCTAGTTTTTTAGTATCATGTTTAGTTTAGGAGAAAAAAATAAAATCCACCCAACTGCATATTTTTAGACCATAAAAGAACTAACCAGAATATTTTTTATTAGGTTTTATTAATTTTTATTAGCCATTATGTCACAACAACCATAATTACTTTTTGTAAGATTCTAGTTATTCTAACAGTATTTACTAAAATATGTTTTTTAAATTTATATATTTTTTAAATTAACACAATTAACACTCTGTAGGTATCTTGACAACAAAAATTTGCGGATCCATTTTTATTTACATTTTTGCCCTTAACTTTTCTTTTTGACACCCTGTATATTAAAGATTACGTTTAAATTAAATATTTTAGGGGCAATGCCGAAAAATTCATTATTTTAAATGATTTTACCTTGAACACCATAATGTTTTTTTGAGGCACAACTTTTTAACTATTTCACCATTAAGGAGCCCGAGTTTTTATTCTGTACCAAAACCAGGTCTTGCCACGGCTCTCAGCGGCCCTGCTTGGTAATACCTGGTAATACTTAGAAAATACTTCAATGTATTACCAGAATAAGGTAATCGGTGTACAAAATTTGGTAGATGGTTCACCCCTTAATCTTTACTGAACTTTCCTTAATTTACACAAATTAATTTATAATACTACTAGGTATTGCTTTGAAAAACTTAAAAATACATTAAAAAACTGTTTTATTCTTTATAGTTGCTAAATATCAAGATTTATTATAATATTTCTTAAATTATACAGGGTTTTTTCCTAATTGGTATTTTCTCTTATAAAATGCAAGAAAATAGAAACATTCTTGAAATAAAAATATATCCGAAAATGCTTTTTCTCAAGGTACAAGGTGTTAAACTTTTAAGAAAATAAAGCTTTTTTAACATAACTTTCCTACCACTCCAGATATTTCCATAAAATTTGACACTCCTTTTGCCAATAACATTTTATTTTTTGCTGTAAAAGTTTTTAAAAAAATATAACCAGTGGCGTTCAAACAAAATTTGTATTAATTTTTTTAAAGAACAAAATAGTACGCTACTGCTTTTTCTTTAAATCCATAATATTTTTAAAATGCTCATTTACTTTGGCGGTTTATTTGGTCTTTTGATATTTTTCCGTGAGATGAACGGATTTCATTTAAAAAAATAAAAGCCATTTTAATGCATGTCAAATTTGCTAAAATCTGATATGGTGTTTTATTTCTAAGTTGGGTCTTTGATTGTGTAATAGCTTTCTTAGAGCAACAACTTTTTATGACATTTAAATTGTATTTATGTAAATACTTGACTTTAGTTTAATGCAAATTAGACCAAAACGAATTTTCAACTATATATATATATATATAACACACCATATCAGATTTGAGCATTCGAACGTTCGTCAAACGAAAAAATATCAAGAGAGCAAACCCCAAAGTAAAAGAGTATTTTAAAAATAATAGGGATTTAAAGAAAAAGCAGTGGCGTACTATGTTTTTCTTTACAAAATATCAATTCAAATCTTGCTCGAACGCAATTAGTATTTTTTATTTTAAACTTTTGCAGCAAAAATGTAATGTAAGGGTCAAAATAAGTGTAGCAAATGTGGAAAAATCAGGAGTGGTAAAAAGTTATAATAAAAAAGCATTTTTTTAACTTTGACAGCCTGTATGTCGGAAAAAAGCATTTTCGGTCTTAATTTTATTTGATGATTTTCCTATTTTCTTGCATTTTATGCAGTGTTAAAAGAAAAGTACCAAGTTAAAAATAGCCCTGTATACATATTTTTAGTGTTCACTTCATTGGAAATAAAAAGAAAAAGCCGAGTCCGAATTTTAATCTTTTGTTAAAAAAACAACTAAAAACTTTTATTTTACAAACCCGCGAAACTTTTTTTTATCAAAACAAGTTTAAGATTTTACTGTTATAAAAAATTATTAACTTACCAAACATAATAATTGTAAACAAATAGATCAGGCCAAATCTTCCAAAACAACCCATTTTCTTTAGTAGAGTTCTGGGGTTTTCTGTTATTAATTTCTTAGTTCTTAGCACATACAAAACCTCATTATTAGAAAATGTTTTAATCATTAATTTTTTTAATACTAAAAAAGTTACTTAAAATAGGATTTAACATTTTATCCCGAAGTTGACGCGGTCCGAATTCGCGTATCTTTTGAAACTTCGGAGTCTGTGCCCTGTACCTTTCAAATTTCCTGAAGAGCGGGCATCAACTGTGCGAATCTCTATGAAATGAGGTGAACAAGAATTTTGGTACAGGGGAAACGCATGTCAACAAGTTCTTATTGGTCGGGATTTGAGAAACATTGCGGTGTTTTAGATGTCTATTAACTGTTAGCTTAACAGTAAAACCAAAGAAACTACTAAGTGTTGGTCCTTAAATTTAAATGGTTAAAATATTATTATTTTAACCCGGTACAGCCTAATGCGCAGCGATAAAAAAAAGGGGCAAGCGACAAGTATTTTTCCCCCAAGAGCAAAAAAATGCCTCCGCAAAAATAGATCAAATAGGTGCTACTGATGCTATTACTATTTTCACTTGTGTTTTTATTATGATATGTTAAAATAAGAAATTATCATTTTTAAATTTACAAGTTTTTAAACTGTTTTTGACCAAAGGACCGCGCACCATTTGCATTGAAAACCGGCAGCGGTATTCGTTTTATTTAAATATAAATCTGACACAAACCTTGTGTTACAAGTATTTAAAAAAATTGATATATTTATATTACTTTTGTTGGAGAAGGCATTTTTTAAATCAACCTTTATTTTCATTTTATTCTGAATGCCCTGTATACATATATGACACCAACTCTATTTTTGAATTACCCTGTAGTTGCCTTAATTCAAAAATTACTTTTAAAAGATATTTTATTATATTTTTAATGTTTTAGCCGTTATAATTGGTCAAATTAAACAGTTTGTTGTACCATTAATTTTAATTTTAATTTGGAACATCCTGTAGGACTGTTTTAAAAACCTAAACTATTAAAAGGTATTAAAGGATCAAAAGTGCCATAAAACAAAATTACCTTAAACTGTTTTCTGGTTTAAACCGTCTTAAATAGGCTTGTAGTGGCACACATTTTTCTAAGGTATGATTTGGACTACCCTGTAAATATTTTGCGGGTCAGCAAACTTCATAACCTAATTCTATTTTGTAAAAAATGTATTTTTAACCAAATAGGCCAAATTTTTATCTTCTATGTATGTATTTAAAATGAAGTATAATAATGTGCTTATTAATATTCTTCCGTGACGTTACTTTGGGTAGCCCTACATTCAAAATGTCTCCGGTGACCTCCTAATTTTTGTATGGTGATGCTAACAGTGGGGATAGGACTTTAACGTACTACGATCTTAAAGAATTTCACCGATGCCGGTTTTCAATGCAAATGGTGCGGGGTCCTTTGTCATCAATATCTTAATCCAAAGTCTTAATGCGCGGGCGCATTTCGTCCATAAAGTCATTTGGTCAAACGCCCACCCAATTCTAAATAAAATTTAAAAATAATAACAATTAATCTTTACAATAAAAAAGCACAAACCTATTATTGTGCAAAACCTCCCCTTAAATCTATAATTGAGGAGGTGATCTGCAAACCGCAGTTTTTACATAAGAGATTATTTTAAGAAAAACAGCTTTTTGTTGGGCGCAAATGTCAAACATGGAGCACCATTTAAAATATAATATTTTATACATAACTCGGTTTTGTAAATTTTGTCAAAAACTGCGGTTTGCAGATCACCTCCTCAATTACTTCTTTCGCGGGAATGGAGATAATTTACTAGACCATAATTTAGCCTGACCAAAATGCATTAAAGTCAAAAAGGAAGAATATACTTGCAAATCTGTGGCGAAAATGTGGGTTGTTTAAAGCTAAAAAAATCGGAAAGTTAAAAGGAGACGTATTATCGTACTACGGTCACTGCCTAGAGGCAACCCTTAATACCATGAGTGAATACAATAAGTGAATACGTTGCTTATGTGGTTGCCTACGTCGCACTAAATCATTATACAGGGTGATTCAAAAATCGATCACGAAACTTAAGGGAGTGATTCTACTTGACAAAATAAGGGTAGAGCTTCATATATATTTTTTCAAAATGTTATTCGTTTTCGAGATACAAGCCGTCAAACTTCAATTTTAATTTTGGTTTATTCGCCATATTGCATTTATTTTTTAACCAATTCAGTTGATATTTTTCACACAAATCGAGTTTTGCAGATTTAAAAACTTTAAGACAAAAGTACTTTTTTAAATGCCGTCAGAGGGCACTTTACCTAAAGTTTAAAATTTATTTACATTATAACTTTTTTATTTTGACAGATATCGCGTAGCTAGAGGCGCCATTTTATAGACAATCAAAAGGTTAAAAAATAAGGTACTTAAAGTCGATAAACCTCACCGTTTAGGCACCAATAGACATCAAACTTTTTATCAATTTCAATCAAATTACCTACATACATACAGGGTGTCCAGTAACTCAACCGACAAACTTTACGGGGCGATTCTACAAAAGAAAATAAGAAAAAACTTCATATAAACATATGTCCTAAACGTCTTAGTTTTTGAACTAGGGTGTGTTAAATATTTAAAAAACAAATTTTTTAATTTAAAAAAGGACGTTCAAAAATTTGAAACCCGCTCTGAAACTAAAACCACGGAATAAACAAGATAGTTCTGATTAGTAAGTACTTAACCAGACCAGGAAAGACAGATGAAAAGAAGAAAACACGTACTTTAAACCGGTAAAAATAATTATGATATAAATATTTCTACACTTAAATTAGAATTAAATTTATAAAATCACTAAGATTAATGAGAAAATTATTCTTAAACCATTATTGTTTTTACAGCGGTTGTATAAATTTTTTATTTTAATTATTTAATTGTTTTTGCAATGGATATTTATTTGTATACATATGATTTTTTTGGCAATAGTACAGAAACATATTATCATTGTTAAAAGTCTATCTATAAAAAAAGTGTATGCTAATTGTATAGAAAATGTAACACGTTATATAGCGAGGCACAATTAGTTGCTCACAAAATTTGACCCACCTGAGAAAAAAGCCACCGTCCGCGCCTATTAATGGGGCCCAAAAATCAGTTACGGTTGTCATAGTTTTAAAGCAGGGTTAGATTAAACAGTAAGGACCTTCTTTCTAAAATCTAAACCGTTTGGTATATTTTGATAAAATTTAAAACCATAAAATATAAGCATAATTTTTTTAATTTTTTGATAAATAAATAACACTTTTACATGTCGATGTGGCAGCTGGGCGCCCTATTAAAAAAATTAAATGAAAAAGGTGGTCTAGTGATACATCATTTTAAATATCCTGACGAGTACTTTATAACCCTAGAATATAAAGTCAGTACCTTTACTTACCACAAAATGGCGGTACTTTAAGGGTTATACACAGTAAGAAGGCCAAAAAAAGCGAATTTTCCAGAATTTTTCCTGAGAAAACTTTTAAATTTATTGATCTTAAAATTTGTACACATATTATGGTATTTTTTAACTGTATTTTAAGACTCAGTATTCAGAAAAATATTTATTTGAAACGGACTCAAAAAGACGTTTGCGGTGACCACTATATCTGTGAACTGGATCCTTTGAAATTAAAAAACCAAACAAATTTTGTTAAACTTATCTTAAATCTATAGTAATCAGTCGAGGAAATAAATAAAATATTTTTTTTACAAAATTTTTAATTTTTTCTAAAAAAAAACAGTTTTTGTCCAAAATTTCGGCCTTAAATAGTTTATAAAACAAACAATATTTATTGGTGCATATGATAGCATTGAAAATGCCAAGTGTGATCTTGGCGAAACGTCTGCAAAATTCCGCAAGGAATATACAAACGACCAACGGATATACTCCCGGAATGATCACTCTACATATTCATCTATCCGTGAAACTCTACGAACTATATATATATATATATATATATATATATATATATATATATATATATATATATATGTATATATATATATATATATATATATATACATAAAGAAAAAAATATCGTTTTTTGAAAATTCTAACCAAGTAGTAATTATTAAGGGGTTATATACCCCCGTAATATATTACTTGAAAATTTGATTTCAGTAACCATATTCCCAAAACTAATAAAGTTTGTTAGATATTATCATTGTAGTATTTAGGAATTTGCAATCAGTACATACATACAGTTGGGGCAAGTTTATCAAAAAAAAATTAACCCAAAAAAAACCCTTCCCCAGGTAAAATATTTCTAGAATCAACACTGACGACGCTAGTAAACTTCTTTACCACGGTTGTTCATTTCGATTTAAATGGAGTTTTGGTCCTTTACTATCCCTGTCTAAAATAGTTGGAACCATATCAAAAACTTTTACGAAAAAGAGTTATTCTTTATAAGAGTTCTGCATGATCTGCAAAATAACGTTTAGCTTTAAAATATGCAATTTCATTTATTAACAAAAGCAATTTTTCATTATTATATAAGTTTGTATATTACTGTAACAAATCTTATAATTTAAGGTTTCATAGGATAATTTAAAATAAACTTTTTAAATTTACTTTTACCAAAATAAGAAGAACGTACAATGAAAATAAGTTTCTGTATCTCCAAAACAAAGCAACTCCGCACATATGTTTAAAGAAACTATTCTTCATGAAATGACGTAAGAAATGACCCTTGGTTTTGTACTGTAGTTAGGAAATACCCTGTATTCAAATTTAAAAACAAGCCTTTAGGCAACCCTGTACATCCCACTTACAAATGTTTTTGTAGAAATGTATTTTCTTATCAAACAGGACTTTTTATAAAAAGGCATTTTTTTTTGTAAAGTTAATAATTAAACAGTTTCCCAATTTGCCAAAAACTTCCGAAGGCACGTGGTATAAACTTTATGTCTTATCCCACAGCATAGCTCTGGCTTCCACCAGTGATATAAAAACTTAATTTCAAGAAACTATGCGCCATTTATGAAAAATAATAATAAATAAATTCTGAAAAATATCACCGCAATCGTCACTCAATACATTTAGGAAAAATCAGAAACCCGCAAGCCGGAACAATATGAACTCTATTTAATATAATGTATCTCGAAGGTTCGCGCGCCGGCTACCTGGGATGACGATCTGGGAGTTCCATCACGCTGGAACCCGCTTTAGAAAAAAAAACTACTTTTTTAGCTCATATTTACCTACAAACGCTACTAATGATTGTAGTAAAGTTTATTTTTTGTAGTACCAATAATTACGCAGCTAACCTAAGTAATATTGTTCTAGGCCAGAAAAATAAATAAAACTGCGTTAAAAATTTAGCGATTAAAAAAATCTCAATTCCATATTAGTCAAAAAATATTATAAATAAATTAAAAATAACGGAGCTATGGAAAGTAAAAAAAAACTCGTTGAAAAACGCTTGAAAACTACAAACCGTACCATTAAATGTAGTAAAGTCCATTTTTTTGTAGTACTAATATTTACGCCACTAACCTAAATAATATTGTGCTAAACCAGAAAAAGAACTGCTTTAAAAACTTTTGGAATACACTTAATATTGATAGTAGTTTATTGTAGCGACGAAAAGAAATCTTAATCCCATATACCTAGGTCAAAAAATATTTAAAAATAACATAGCTACGGGAAGTCCAAAAAATTGTTTAAAACTTTTTTAGCTCATTTTTAATTACAAACGCTACTAATGATTGTAGTAAAGTTTATTTTTTGTAGTACCAATGTATTAACGAAGCTAACGTAATTAATATTGTTCTACGCCAGAAAAAGAAATAAAACTGCGTTAAAAATTTTGAAATCCACTCAAAATTGATTGTAGTTTATTATAGCGACGAAAAAATCTCAATTCCATATTAGTCAAAAAATATTATAAATAAATTAAAAATAACATAGCTAAGAAAATTTAAAAAAACTTGTTGAAAAACGCTCGAAAACTACAAACCGTACCTTTAAATGTAGTAAAGTCCATTTTTTGTAGTACCAATATTTACGCAACTAACCTAAATAATATTGTGCTAAACCAAAAAAACTGCTTTTTTAAAACTTTTGGAATACGCTTTATATTGTTTGTATGTACTAATGATTGAAGTAAAGTTTATTTTTTTGTTTGACCAATAAATACGCAGCTAACCTAATTAATATTGTTCTACGCCAGAAAAAGAAATAAAACTGCGTTAAAAATTTTGAAATACACTTAAAATTGATTGTAGTTTATTATAGCGACAAAAAAATCCCAATTCCATATTAGTCAAAAAATATTATAAATAAATTAAAAATAACATAGCTATGGGAAAAAAACTTGTTGAAAAACGCTCCAAAATTATAAACCGTACCATTAAATGTAGTAAAGGCCATTTTTTTGTAGTACTAATATTTACGCAAGTAACCTAAATAATATTGCGCTAAACCAGAAAAAAAAACCGTTTTAAAAACTTTTAGAATACACTTTAAATTGATTCTAGTTTATTGTAGCGACGAAAAAATTTTTAATTCTATATAAGTCAAAAAATATTTTTCCGACTTTGGTGATGTTGGGTATCTTGCTCAACATAATCTCTTTGATCAGGTAGGAATAATTCTGCATTGGCTAGTGATAGGCGATTCTAATTAAGAAACACCAATGTTGCAATTCGGTCAATCAGCTGTTAAAAATGGGTATCTAGATTAAAAGTGTCGAAAATATTTACCATATTTACAGAAATATACGATCTTGGGTTTGTATCTCGGCTAAAAGCAAAAACACTTTTAAAAACAAGGCATTAAATTTCAGATAAAATATTAGGTATCATCACATATAACATTTTTTGCCGGCGTTGTACATTTAATTTACTGGCATTGCCAACACTCTTTAATGGCAAGGCATTGGCAAAAAGGTATCAAAAAGACGCGAAAGTGGGCAATTGGCCGTTATTAGGCCACGTGTTGCAGATAATGTGATGGCATCCATCATTAAACAACGCTCGAAAACTACAAACCGTACCATTAAAAGTGGTAAAGTCCATTTTTTTGTAGTACTAATATTTACGCAACTAACCTAATTAATATTGTGCTAAACCAGAAAAAAAATAAAACTTCTTTAGAAGCTTTTGGAATACACTTTAAATTGATTGTAGTTTATTGAAGCGATAAGAAAGATTTGAATCTCATATAAGTCAAAAAATATTTAAAAGAATGTAAAAATAACATAGCTATGGGGAGTAAAATAATTTGTTCCAAAACGCTCGAAAAATACAAACCATACCATTAAATGTAGTATAGTTCATTTTTTGCAGTTCCCATAATTACGCAGCCAACCTAATTAATATTGTCCTAAGCCAGAAAAATAAATAAAATTGCGTTACAAATTTTGATATACACTAAAAATTGATTGTAGTTTATTATATCGACAAAAAGAAACTCTTTAGTTTTAGTCTAAAAATATTATAAAAAATTAAAAATAACATGGCTGTGGGAGGTCAAAAAATCTTGTTGAAAAACGCTCGAAAACTACAAACCGTACCATTAAATGTAGTAAAGTCCATTTTTTTGTAGTACTAATATTTACGCAACTAACCTAAATAATATTGTGCTAAACCAGAAAAAATAAAACTGCTTTAAAAACTTTTGGAATGCAGTTTAAATTCATTGTAGTTTATTGAAGCGTCTAAAAAAATTTTAATGCCATATAAGTCAAAAATATTCAAGAAAATTTAAGAAATAACATAGCTAGGGGAGTCAAAAACTTGTTCGCGCTCGAAAACTACAAACCATACCATTAAATGTAGTATGGTTCATTTTTTGTAGTTCCAATAATTGCGCAATTAACCAAATTAATGCACCACCTAGGGGGCGGTCGTCGGACCTGGGTGGGATGACCCCGAAAGGGTGAAAAAATAATTAATATTGTGCTAAACCAGAACAAAAATAAAACTACTTTAGAAACTTTTGGAATACACTTTAAATTGATTGCAGTTTATTGTAGCGACGAGAAAAAAATTTAATCCCATATAAGTAAAAAAATATTTAAATAAATTTAAAAATAATATAGCTATGGCGAGTCAAGAAACTTGATCTAAATGCTTGAAAACTACAAACCATACCCTTAAATGTAGTATAGTTCATTTTTTTGTAGTTCCAATAATTACGCTGCTAACCTAATGAATATTGTTCTAAACCAGAAAAATAAATAAAACTGCGTTAAAAATTTTGGAATACGCTTAAAATTGATTGTGGTTTATTATATCGACAGAAAAAATCTCAATCTCGTATTAGTCAAAAAATATTATAAGAAAATTAAAAATAACATGGCTGTGGGAAGTCAAAAAAACTTGTTAAAAAACGCTCGAAAACTACAAACCGTACCATTACATATAGTAAAGTTCATTTTTTTGTAGTACTAATATTTACGCAACTAACCTTATTAATGTTGTGCTAAATCAGAAAAAAAAACTGCTTTAAAAACTTTTTGAATTCAGTTTAAATTTATTGTAATTTATTGTAGCGACGAAAAAAAATTTTATCCCATATAAGTCAAAAAATATTCAAAAAATTTAAAAATAACATAGCTATGGGAAGTCAAAAAACTTGTTCAAAAACGCTCAAAAACTACAAACCATACCATTAAATGTAGTAAAGTTCATGTTTTTGTGCAGTTCCAATAATTACGCAGCTAACCTAATTAATATTGTTCTAAGCCAGAAAAATAAATAAAACTGCATTTTGGAATACACTTAAAATTGATTGTAGTTTATTATATCGACAAAAAAATCTCAGTCCCATATTAGTCAAAAAATATTATAGAAAAATTAAAAATAACATGACTGTGAGAAGTTAAAAAACTTGTTAAAAACGCTCAAAAACTAAAAACCGTGCCATTAAATGTAGCAAATTCTAAACTTATCTAATTAATATTGTGTTAAACCAGAAAAAAAAACTACTTTAAAACTTGTGGATAACACTTTAAATTGATTGTAGTTTATTGTAGAAACGAAAAAGAATTAATCCCATATAAGTCAAAAAGTATTTAAAAAAAATAAAAATAACATAGCTATGGGAAGTCAAACACTTGTTGAAAATGCTCAAAAACCACACACATTAAATTTAGTAAAGTCCATTTGTTTATAGTACTACAAAAAATGAATTATACTACATTAAATGGTATAGTTTGTAGTTTTCGAGCATTTTTAAACAAGTTTATTGACTCCCCATGGCAATGTCTATTTAATTTTTTTTTAAATATTTTTAACCCTTGGGATTAAGATTTTTGTTCGTCGCTGTGATAAACTACAATCAATTTAAAGTGTGTTCCAGAAGTTTTTAAAGCAGTTTTAGGTTTAGGACAATATTCATTAAGTTAGTTGCGTAAAAGTTGGTACTACAAAAAAAAAAGACTATACTACATTTAATGGTACCGTTTGTAGTTTTCGAGCGTTTTTGACTTTCCATAGCTAGGTTGTTTTAATTCTTTTTAATATTTTTTATTTATATGATCTTGAGATTGTTTTTTTCGTCACTACAATAAACTACAATCAATTTAGACTGTATTCCAAAAGTTGTAACGCAGTATTATTATTATTTTTTTTTTTGGTTTAGAACAATAATTATTAGGTAAGCTGCGTAATTATTGGTACTACAAAAAATGAACTATATTACATTTCATAGTATAGTTTGTAGTTTTCGAGCGTTATTCAACAAGTTCTTTGACTTTCCATAGCTATGTTATTTTTAACTTATTTATAATATTTTTTGACTAATATGGAATTGAGATTTTTTCGTCGCTATAATAAACTACAATCAATTTTGAGGTGTATTCAAAATTTTTTAACGCAGTTTTATTTCTTTTTCTGGCTTAGAACAATATTAATTAGGTTAGCTGCGTAATTATTGGTACTACAAAAAAACTTTACTACAATCATTAGTAGCGTTTGTAGTTAAAAGAGCTAAAAAAGTAGGTTTTTGTCTAAAGCGGGTTTCAGCGTGATGGAGTTCCATCTGGGGCGGACGAAGTGCTTTCCGTCACTCGCTTGGATTTGTCGCCCAGCTAGCCGCTTTCTTTACGTGTGAAGGGTCTCATAAGACTTTAAACACTTCGTTACGCGTAGATCCGTCGGTGACTTTTCGTCTTCCATTAAAAAGTTCTTTTAAGAAACTTTAAAACAATTCCACAAATACCTATGCCAATAATTTTTCGAAATATGGCCATGCAAATCTGATAAATAGTTTTAAATTCTTATTAGAAACGTAATTAATTTACATACCCCTAACTTTTTTATTTTTTTAACGTATAAAAGAAATAAAAACAAAATTTTGTTAGTATCTGTATATTTTAACAGATTTTTTTCTCCTAATATATACAGGGTACGACAAAAAGTATGATTTTTTAAATGGAACACCCTTTATATTGAATTACCATTTAAAAGATAATTTAAAGAGCGTTACAAAAATACCATATTTTATGGGTCTACCTCTATAGTTTTGGAAATATGGCCATAAATAAAATTATTTGGCAATTACTTTCATAATATACCTACATAATTGAGATTTAGACTTATTCTTTAGGTTTCGATGACCATATTTCCGAAACTAATAAAAATAAATATAAATAAATGTAGTATTTTTAAGCTCTTTTTAAAAGTTCTTTTTGTTAGTAATATAATATAGGGGGTGTTCAATTTTAAAAAATCATACTTTTTGTCCTACCCTGTATATTTTAAGAGATATTAAAATTCTTATTATTGATTCAGAAACTAAAAAATTATTTTGTAAGATAAAAAATAAATTAGTTAAGGGGGTATAAATTCATAACTTGACACCCGGTACCTATGTAGATTTCTAGATAAAAAAATAAATTAAGTAGGTTGATCTGATTAATTATATTTGTTGATATTTTCAAACTATGTAAATATAAGTAACTTTATCCCATGATAAGCATTTATATCATATACAGCGTGTCTGGAAAGGTGAGGTCCTAACTGATAGGAGTAATAAAGTGAGGCCAACGGTTCAAAAGTTATAAAAATTCTTTTTTGTTTCTAACTCTGAACGTCAATATCTCTCTAAGGAAGCGCGATATAACTTTTTTATATGAAGTACATTATTTTGCTCACTTTTTACTCCCATAATTTACGAGCTTACCTTTTCGGACAGTGTAGCGACATTATGCATAATATGTTTATAGTTAAAGTTTAAGAGTAAGAGTTATTTTTTTTATAAAAGCTAGTTTTAATTTTCTTTTTAACATTTAATTGAATAACATGCCAGCCAAGTATTACACTTAAAAAGAACCAAGTACGAAGTAAAAATGGCCAATTTTACTTTTACCCTTAAGGATATATCACATTTAATTTAATTACTGTTATATGAAATTAAATTTTTAATGTTTTTAAACAAGAAACAAATTAAAAATATTTTAAGGAAAATTTTCAGACCTTAAAATATACAGGGTGTTTCCTAATTACGGTAAGAAAATGAAAGAGCGTAATCCTGAGCCATTTTTTATTAAAAAAAAATATATAAACATGGGTCCTCAAATTTTTCGTTCTCAAGATACAGGGTGTTAAAGTTTTCAAAAAACGTAAACATTTATAAAACACTTTTGTTAGTAAAATTTGTTAAACCAGATATAAACATTATTTAATTAAGTATTTGTTGTTGTTGTTACATAATTACTACAATAGGAAGTTATAATAACTTATTTTTAAAAGAAAAAAATGACCTAATATTTCTTGCATGGTCCAGCATTATACAGTTTACCGAATTTTTTTTTTTGAACACTAACAAGCTACCTTAAAATTAAACAAAACAAAAATTTGTATTTTTAGGTGTTTCATCCGGATAAAATATAACAACAAAAATTCAGAAGCGTACATTTTTTTGTCAATAATATTAGCTAAGAAGCGTCCTTCGCCGTCTCACTAATAAAAATTAGCTTAGGGCTAAGTTAACTTCCTATTTCAACAAATATCACGGTCAAAAATCAATAAAATTGGATAAGGCATATTTAAGATATTATTAAAAACCCGATTTTATTTTTTTTCAACACCCTGTATCTTAAAAACAAATCATTTCCGGACCTACAGTGTGTCTACGTAAGTTGGCGTCATATGGAAAACTTTTTTATTATTAATTTTGCAAAAAAAAGTTATTCCTTATAAAAGTTCTGCATTGTCCAAAACCTAAAAATACAGTCATCAGATATCAAATTGTGTCACTCAGTAACAAGGTTTGGTCAAAAATTTAATTTTTGCTCAAGAGTAAAGTACCTGTATTTTTGCTAATACCGCAAATTGTTAAAGAGAAAAAAATAGAATTAAAAACTACTTTTAAATATGCAATTTTGTTCATTTCCAAAAAAAATGTCTTCATTTTTTTCTGCAAAAACCGACAAAATTTAAATTTGTACATTAGTGCATTGTACATTCTTTTTGTTTTATTAACAATAAATTTAAAAAGTATATGTTCAAACTTAAATTTTCAGCATTATCACAAAAAAAAACATCAAAAATATGTGTAAATTAACAAAATTGCATATTTAAAAGTAAATTTTAATTCTAAACATCTTTTCTTAAAAACAATTTTTGATATTAGCAAAAATACAGGTACTATACTCTTAAGCAAAAATTACATTTTTGGCCAAACCTCGTAGATGACTGATACAATTTGATATCTGATGATTGCTTTTTAAGTTTTGGATAATGCAGAACTTTTTTCATAAAATCAATAATAAAAAGTTTCCCATATGACGCCTACTTACGTAGACACACTGTATGTTTATATGCTTTTTTATAAAATTGGCTTGGGTATATACCCATTATTTTCTTATCGTAATAAGGAAACACCTTGTATATTGAAACATTATTGGGACAGGCGGTACGATAGTGCCACACCAAGTAAGAACGAAAAAAAAGTAACAAATAAATATAAAACCTATTAAAAATTTAAATAAAGACATAATTTAATAGAGCTACGTGTAATTTTGCAATAATTAATTAAATACCAACAATAGTAATTAGGAGAAAACACTTGAAATTGTACATAAATATAAGCTTAATTAGAGACACACAGCGCACATTATGTCTTGTCACCAAATCTTAACAATGACATGTTCTATTGCACTAATTTGAGGCTATTATTAGATTGTTTTCGCAGTTATGTTAAAAGTATCGATATTCTAGTACACAAATGTTTTAAGTGCATTTTAAAAAAAAGTAAGTTGTATACAAACACATATAATTATATACAATAATTTTTCTATACACACAAGAAGCAAGTTATTTATTTAAACTTGTCACGCCAGCTCCATTTTCTCAATCGTGTTAAGTAACATCGTTGCTTTGAAGAGCTCCATCACGCTGGAACCCGATCTAAAAAAAACTACTTTTTTAGCTCATTTATAACTACAAACGCTACTAATGATTGTAGTAAAGTTAATTTTTGTAGTACCAATAATTACGCAGCTAACCTAATTAATATTGTTCTACGCCAGAAAAAGACATAACACTGTGTTAAAAATTTTGGAATACACTCAAAATTGATTGTAGTTTATTATAGCGAAGAAAAAAATTCTCAATTCCATATAAGTCAAAAAAATTATAAATAAATTAAAAATAACATAGCTATGGGAAGTAAAAAAACTTGTTGAAAACAGCTCGAAAAGTACAAACCGTACCATTAAATGTAGTAAAGTCCATTTTTTGTAGTACTAATATTTACGCAACTAACCTATTTATTTATTTTTTGACTAATACTACAAAAAACTAAATTTTCCTACAATCATTAGTAGCGTTTGTAGTTAAAAATGAGCTAAAAAAAGTTTTGAACAATTTTTTTGACTTCCCATAGCTATGTTATTTTTAAATATTTTTTGACATATATGGGATTAAGATTTTTTCGTCAGCTACAATAAACTACAATCAATATAAAGTGTATTTCAAAAGTTTTTAAAGCAGTTTTATTTTTTTTCTGGTTTAGCGCAATATTATTTAAGTTAGTTGCGTAAATATTAGTAATACAAAAAAATGGACTTTACTACATTTAATGGTACGGTTTGTAGTTTCCGAGCGTTTTTCAACAAATTTTTTTTACTTCCCATAGCTATGATATTTTTAATTTATTTATAATATTTTTTTACTAATATGGAATTGAGACTTTTTTTCGTCGCTATAATAAACTACAATCAATTTTGAGTGTATTCCAAAATTTTTAACGAAGTTTTATTTCTTTTTCTGGCTTAGAACATTATTAATTTGGTTAGCTGCGTTATTATTGGTACTACAAAAAAATAAACCTTACTACAATCATTAGTAGCGTTTGTAGTTATAAATGAGCTAAAAAAGTAGGTTTTTCTAAAGCGGGTTCCAGCGTGATGAAGCTGCTTTGAAGGTGGTCGGTAGACAATAGAGAATTATTGCACAGTAAAATAAGGCCAGGCACTAATAATACCGGCCTTATTTTGACATCTGAACTTGCGCAGATGCATGGTAGGATAAGGACTTCCTTAATAAGTATAGTGCCTGGCTTTATTTATGTAGGTTTTAGGTCATGCCCTATTTTGGTCTTAGTTTAACTTCGGATCTGTTCGTGTAAACCAAAAGGCTGCCGAGCATAAAATAGAAAAGTTTTTACAAGTAGAAATACTTAAAACCTTGCTTTTTCAAATATATTTCTTTAATTGTGTAAGTCAAAACCCTACAACACAAAACAATAAAGAAAAACCACTACATTTTTCCCCCTTTTTTTAGGTTAATGGTACTGTCAACATGATTTGCAATAACTCTAAATATTGGGTACAAGCACTATTTAAATAAGGCCGGTATTAATAATTCCCGAGCTTAATAAGGCAACTTCCAATAATTCTCTAATGTTATGTTTTCAATAATTTTACTTTTGGACTTCCATTGTCTTTTATTTGTAATTGATACACGACGTTTCGGATGGTGTCTATCTCCAACCGTTTTCAAGTAACAGATAAAACTACTCCTACGAAACTACGACTTATACTGGGTGTCCAGTAACTGAACCGACAAACTTTAAGGGGTGATTCTACAATGAAAAATAAGAAAAAAACTTTATATGAACATATGTCCTAAACGTCTTAGTTTTTGAAATACGGGGTGATTCTATAATGAAAAATTGAGAATAAAACTTTATAGGAACATTTTTTTTAAATCTTTTGACATCCCACGTAGGTCTATGCCTAAATACCAGAGTACCGTGGGTGTCGGGTTATTACATGTTTAACCCATCGTTCCCCTGTTTCGTCAACGTTGTCCAAGCACTGAAACATGCAGTTATGCATTTCACAGCACCTTTTAGACAACGCGGTAGTGCCACCACGGTCGTTATTTTTTTAAATAAGTATACTACCCAAATATGTCCTAAACGTCTTAGTTTTTGAAATATTTTTTAATTATCGTTTTTATTATAGTTTTTATACCAATTAAAATATTTTTAAAAAAATTGGAAAGACGTCTCCTATGCATCGGACGACATTTTTTACACACAAGAAAAAAATTTACCAGTTTTGTCCATAAGGGGCTTAAGGGAAATATTTTTAAGAAAAAAATGGTACGCCACTGCATTTTTCTAAAATACAAATTATTTTTGAATCCACGTTTAGTTTAGAACAAATTTAATTTCTTGACTATTTTTTGTTTGATAAACGGTTTTTGCTTAAAAAAGTAAAAACCATTTTTGGCATGGTCATTTCGTATTGCTAATATCAAATCCTACAGAAAAAATAACCTTTGTTATTTATTTTTTAATTAGATAGGAATTTGACCATGCCAAGAAGTGATTTTATAAATTTACGCGAAAACCGTGCATTAAACGAAAAAAGTTAAGAAATTAAATTTGTTCTTAACTAAACGAGGATTCAAAAAATATTTTTATTTTAAAAAGATGCAGTGGCGTACCATTTATTTCTTAAAAATATTTACCCTAAGTCTCGTATGGACGACACTGGTTAAAACCTATTTTTCTTTTATGTCAAAAAATGAATAGGGGATATCTTTCAATTTTTTTAAATATATTTTAATTGGTATTAAAGTTATACTAAAAACGACAATTTTTAAATTTTTAACACCTTGTACTTTAAGTTTGTCGGTAAAGTTACTGGATACCCTGTATACTATCCGTTGTTCACCAAAGCTTGACCAATTTTTCACTGTTAAGCAACGGCTGCCTCATATTTAGTATAGAAAAAAGAAATAAAAGTGATATTTCGTGCAAAATTTTAATAAATCTTAAAAAGCGTAGCAAAGCTCTTTTGAAAAACCATCATCAGTGCTACTTGTCAGAACCAGAAGTCATAGCCCTGGGTGCACAAATACGTGAACAAAAGCTTAAAATACAGTTGTTCACAATACAAATAAACAAGTCACACATTAAAATTTGTTTATAGCCAAAATTTTGGTTTAATTAGTGCAGTTTTAATTCCCTCTTCCTCAAACCATTCCGCATATAACTGGAGAGAGCAATGAACCCATCACAGAGACAACAATGAGACGAGTAACTGGTCCTAACAATTTGCCCATTGTATTTATCTCTTTCTGGTTTAACGCAAGTTCCAATAAATATGTCTTTGTCTTTCATCATGGCAGGCTATCGTAGATGGAGCAATCATCGCTTTGCTCTGGTTGCTAAGTTGTTTACAATTTCTGCATGTAAACTTTAATGTCCTTTTTTGGCTCACATCTAGTTAAGAGAAAGAAAATATACCATGAATCGAATATTTTTAACTTGACAACGTTGCCGTAGGCAGTCAGGCCGAAAAGTTATTCGATATTTGTGTTTGATATTTTCCAATGGCCGATTTGTTTGGACAGTTTGTTTACATTTTCTGTGATTTATTGTGTGTTTCGTGATTTTTTACCTTTAATTGGACTTTGAATATTGACTTTTATTAGTGATCACAGTGTATATATTACATTTGTGCTTTTCAACAGATAATTTAAGGTAATATTGACATGGTTATCTGTAATAAAAAATCTTCATAAAAACCAAATAAATGACATTTTTAATTGGGTGTGTGTAATTATTAAACTAAACCCCAATATTTTATATTAATAGGAAACAAAAACAAGTACCTAACATTAAGGGCAAAAATAGCACAGCTATATAATTTGAATTTGGCGGGCAAACGATAAAGTCGACTCACGCGCCATCTGCGTTTACCTGCCTTGAAGACAGACAAGGAAGGCCCAGCAGCTATCTCTCTCTCAGATAATTTATTTACATTTAGTTGCTCGTCTCATTCTTGTCTCTGCCCATCAGTAATTCATCATCCTGTGCACAGAACCCATCTTTCACTTGAAAGTAGGCCTGGTTTCTACTTTCAATTTAAATTCGGTTTAAACCACTCCGATGAATACGGTTAACTCAAAAAAACCTAAATTAAGCATACAAAGAAACAACGAAAGAAAACAAATTACTTTTTTATGTGTACAATTTAAGAGAGAAAAACTATTGGCAACATTTTTGAATTAGCGTTGTTAAGGCTAAGTATGATGTTTTTAATAAGGATATCTAAAAACTGTTGTGCTTTTTACGATATGTTAGAGCGGTCTCTCAAATGACCCGTGTTCCAAAAATGATACAATCAATATACAAGATGTCCAGTTACGGTACTGACCAACTTTAAGGGTTGATTCTACAATTTAAACACAAAAAAAAATATATTTTAGGAAAATGCAGTGGCGTACCATTTTTTTCCATCCAATTTACTTATTTTTCATTGAAGGGTGGTTTTATTTGGTAACAGAGGACACAGGTGGAAACGAAACCACCGACCATAATGTGTTAAAGCATAGACAATATTCAAGGTGGGGTATATCTGAGCCGTGTCGTCGTCCGCAAGAACTGCTATAAAGCAAATCTTAAAGAACTGTAAATTTCTTATAAAGTAGTTTAAATCATTTATACAGTATCTAGTCAACCAAAAAAGGCCCCACTTTATACAACATCTTACCTCTAAAAGAGTTTTATTAGGAAGCTATACAACCATTATAACATTATTCCAAGTGTTTCTATAAAACACTTCTATAGAGGAGCTACTTGGATTCTCTATACAACAAAGTTGTGTACTCGCTTTTCAACTGTATAACACTAGTATACAGAAAAAATAGTACTGCTTTAGAGACTTTATACAGTCTTTAAAAAACTATATTTTAATTATGGTATAGCGCAATCTTGACGTGAAATAAACTAAAACAACATTTTTATCTTTTAAAGCAGAAATTGGGAACAAAGTTATCGTACAACTAAGATATTGCGCGACCAAATGTTGTCATTCTACTTTACAAAATATAATTTATATTTTAATGGCGTAGACATGATAATGGGCAATATATTTATTAAATACTTACGCGTGTTGTATTGCCGTAATCCAACAAAATTTTACTGCGATCATAAGTTTCTTGACAAAATGTATATATATTTACCGCAAAAAATAAACGGGCCTTTATTTTAATATAAATTTGGCATAACGAAAAAAATCTACGAAAATTAAATTATTAGTTAAACATATCCTAGAAATAATGATCAAAAATATGTTCATTCTCCAAGAATTTATGAGAAATTTCAGCAGCCAAGCTCTTTAAATAAATTTTTCTTTGACCTCTTTTCTCCTAAACATATCATATTTACAAAATGGTGGCATATAATCAAGAACGCAGAGGAAACATAAACATGGCGCGATGTTAGAGAATAACTTACTACTTTTATCAAACGTTATAGAGTATTTAGTCTTGTTTAGAACGTTATATGAGTCTTAAATATCTATAAGTGGTATAGAGTTCTTTTTAAGCCTTTTTACAACAAATGCTAAAATCATATTTAAAGTACATATTTTTATAAATTTGATGGTTGCCAAGTTTCAAATAATATATTTCCTCCTTTTTAATCATTTTTATTCTTTGTAATTGATATATTATATAGTGTGTGTCATATCGAGTTTGCATTATAAATTTATGCGTAAGGAGTTAAATTGTAAAATGATAATATTTGGGAGATTAATGATTTGTAGAAAGTTGATCACAAAGATAGTAATATCATCCAATAACCATATGGTTATGCTGGTAACCAGTACCAACTTTCCTATTTTAAATGGAGCACCCTATATATTAATATATTTTTCGATTGGAAATTAAATTCTAAGCATATTTAGCATGGCACACTATAGCTTTTGACTGCTGACCGTTTCTGAATTATAACAACAACGGTCAACAATAAAGCTCTATTTTAGGTCAACTATGCTTAAAATTTAATTTCCAATCGAAAAATGTAATAATATACAGGGTTTCATGTTCCATTTAAAATAGGAAAGTTGGTACCGGTTACCAGGGCTACCAAATATGCTAAATGGATGATATTAATTTATTTGTGGTCTAAAGCCTACCAATTAATAATCTCACAAATATTAAAATTTTTAATTAAGTCCTTGCGCATAAACTTCCAATACAAACCTGATATGACACACCGGTTACACCGCGAATCTTAAAATTTCCTGGTGTCAAAATTATGTATTATCGTGGGCAAATATTTGGATGTTGTATTAGCGTGAATATTTTTCAAAATAATAATTCATAAATTAAATATGTAAAAGTAAAGGTGGTGTAAAATGCGGCACTCCAACTTTTCAATTATTGTAATCTTTCTTTTTATTAGAATTAATACCTAAGTCACGGCGATTTTAGGATTAGGGATGGGATCATCATACACAGAATTCTATGAATTTTTGTTACCTATGAGAGTGACCTTATGAAAATAGCATGTTATTGTTTATAAAACATCACCTAATTTTAATTTTTCTAACAGAATTCTATTCATCGTGATCAGGGGATTATAGTTACTATAACTTAAAATCATAGATAACCTACATTTAGATCCCTAGTGGCAAGAAGCATTTTTCGGATTTTTACGACCGCGCGCAGTGGGTGGACGAACATGCGCACTTAAAAGCCGTGACAAAATACAAAACACCGGCACCCCGTACCCTTCGTCCGCGGTCTGACCATAACGCTCATTAGCTACCGTACTTCGAACAGACGGCGTCCTGGCCGTCAACAAATTATTTCTTATAATGCGAATAGTTTGTTTGGGTACGGGTGCGTTTACCCTCAACTGGCTTGCGTACAAACCGGTTTTTTCGCCCATGAAATGTAACTTTTGTTTCGCGCAGGTTATAACATTAGCAATCCATCGAGATCAGTGCTTAAAATCCAAAAATATGGCAACACTGACTGCTTATATTCAACGTCGTCTTAAAGCGCATTAGTGTGCTGCCGTATAGAATAATATAATTTCTTATAGCGCCGCATAAAATCGTCTTGTAGAACAAAGTGTTTTCTAATGTAATACCAAGCCGCATTATACAGAGAAACTATAGAATCCTAACCTTAAAAATTTTATTGTTTATTTGCGTAAAACTTGTATTGTAAACAAAGAAGAAATTATGTTTAAAATAGTGGAAACAGTGGAAAGGGGTCGGAAAGAGTTAACGATTGTTCCCCAACGTTGGGAACAGGAGAGAAAGTTGTATTGGCCAAAAACTCTAGGTGTACTTAAAAAAGTTCTTGGATCTTGAGGAAGTAAATTAGGAATAGCTAAGTTCCAGATTTTAAAAAGCTCTCGCAATGCAGAATGATTAATTTTAAAGGAAGTTGCCCAGATTGAAAGTCTTCTTTTTATTTGGCATTTTTTCTCAATTTCATACAAAGGTTTTACCGTTTCTTTTTTGCGTCATCTTCATTCTCTCTATCAACATATTCATCCCAGTTATTTAATTCGGTACTTATATCTTCAATTTCTATACGTGGATTATCATAAGTAGCAGGCATAACTGCATGTACATTTAAATCAGCTTCACACGTTAAAACATTTGTTGTTCGTTTATAATCATCAGTAGAGTGTAAAATTCGAGAATATGTTTTCTTTAGGGTTCTTTTAAAATGTCCACTTTTTTTAATTTTTTTCCACGAGGATATTAGTGATGCCATGTTTACAAAGAAAACTAACCAAGTAATTAGGGTTTTGTTTTGTCTTATAACGCATAATATATAATCACTTACCTTTGTAAAATGCATTTTGTTCTATAAGGGAGTTAAAGGGAAGTTAACAATTACAGTTATATATTATCTATACAACAATATTAACGGTATTGTATAACGACATTATTTCCGCAATATAGGATATTTCTCATCACCATCAGTAAAAAACTTCTATACAGACTTTAAATAAAATTATTTGTTAACGCCGTATTTCAAAGTTTATAGAAAATGCATAAAACCATAACAGAACCTTTACACGCCGCTTTTACGATACGTGTATAAAAGGTTCTAAAACGCTGTATACGATAGCTATACGCTTAATTATTTTACAGTGGCGATTTGTTGTATAGACTGAGTTGTGAGAAGCTTTATAAAACAATACAATAAAACTTGTTTGGTTATAAGTCAAATTAGTTATATATTACTGCTTTAAATAGCAAAACTGCTTTTTAGTCAGCACAATAGGATGCTTATAGTATAATTTAGTCCATTTACGCCAGTATTGTGCTACTTGGGCGGAATGAGTTGTAGAAGACTACATAGCGGATTGGTTAAAGGGATTGAATACACGTATTTCCCTTGGTCGGCGATTTCGTTTCCAGACGAAACAGATTTTATTATTAATATTATTCTAAAAGATTCGCACAACGCATCGTGCATAAGGCAATCAATATCCAAGACCACTCCTTGCAACCGCTCGGTCAGTGATCTTCGGCGAAATTCATTTGCCTCAGTAGACGAAGGGATCCGAGGACAACAAATTTTTGAATTTCCGTCACCAGTTGTTTGGGTGAATTTTGACATACTGGTATGTACCTCAACTCCCTTAATACATTATTCCTTATGCATCCCAAAACGTCGATTATCAGGACAACCAGTCGCACGGTATACTCCGGATAGAGCCTTCAAAGTTCGTCAAGAAGATCTTGATATTTGGCTCGTTTCACCCGTTCTTTTATATCGATGTTTGTTTCCGCTGAAACGGGAAACTCTATTACATACATTATTCGCTTGAATTTGATGCGTAGTTGGGAATGCCTAAGTCATTTCATTTCGTTTCATCGATGCCGTAGTAATGCCTTAGGTGATAGTAAAGTACCCGAAGAGCGTCATTATACCGATGGATGTAGCTACTGACAGCATGCACTGGACAAGCTGACAATAAATGCATAAGGGTTTCGGGTTGCTGTCGACAGGCTCGATATGCGGTGTCAAGAACGTTCAAAAATTGGCTTCGGTACACCAATGTGTTTATCACCCCATCTTGGCATGCTAGTAAAAATCCTTCGGTCTCAGACTTAAGCTCGGCGGATTTCAAAACCCAAACGTAAGCTTTCGAGATAGATCGAGTCTATTGTTGTTTCTGTAAAAGACTCCGTGCTGCGGCTTATTGATGTGATCTTCTAAGAGCATCCGTTGTTCGGTTCTTTTAACTGCAGCTGTTACATCACTAGACTCCTGTCTTATAAGGGACTGGTCGTCATTAGAATCTATTTCAAATCTGAGACCGAATTTCTCCGCGGCTCGCTCGGCTGCCTTGAACAAAAATGCTCCAACATTGGCCATCTCATGTTCTTTTACTAACTGCAGCAGTGGATCCGTCCTTTTGGCGATCTGACAAGCAAGACTCAAAAACCAAACGATCATGCATACACTCCAAGCTTAAAAAGCCGCGACCTCCCTGATGGCGTGAGAGGTAAATGCGGGAGACTGATGACCGGGGATGGATGCTGCGGTGAAGATGCATCATTTTTCGTGTGCTAACGTCCAGTTCGCGCAACTCTTCTCGCGTCCACTTAACTACTCCAAACGAATAAAGCAATACAGGAACTGCTAGCATGTTAGTTACAGCAACCTTATTCAATCCTGATAGTTCGGATTTTCATATTTTCCTTAAGCGTTACCTGTAATTGCTTCTTAGCTCGGTCTTTACAGCTTTAACATCCTGAGTACGATTTTGGTCGATACCTAAATATCGATACGTTTCGTTATTTCTAAGCGGACGGAGAATCGCGCTGTCAGCAAGTTGATCAGCCTCTAAATCGTTACCATATCGGCCCTTCACCAGCCTAAGTTTTGCACATTTGTCAAGTCCGAACTCCATGCCAACATCTTTGGTATATTCTCTTTTTATTATTATTTATATTATTTTTATTATTAAGTTTTACAAAACAATATAAACTTTTCCATTAACACGAGATTGTTACCTGTCTTCTTAACATATCCTCCTACGCTAACCATGGGGCCTTTGCCATGACCAGATTCACTAAAAGTCGAAGTAGATTTTATTCTTTATTCCACTTTTTCAAATCAATGTCGTTATTCGAAGAGTTAGATTGGTACGTTTACGGTATTACGATGAATATTTCAGTTTTTTAAAATATAAATATAGTAACTTTTTAAGATTACCAATAGTAACTTTACTGGTAAGCGATGTAGGTATTTTTTTTGCTTTATCCGTGTTTTGTAAGTTTTCTTTATATATTCAGTTTAATGTTTTACATATAAGGTTACTTATTTCTGTTTGTCTAAAGGTGCGTTTACGCCAAACGAATAAAGAGCTAGAGCTAGAACAAGAGCATTCTTTCGTGATCTACGAGAGCTAAACTGCTAGACATTAGAAACGGAATATTTTAAATTTTAGGTAAAATTTTAAACTTAATTTTCTCAAAGACTACAAAAACTGTTTTAGTGCGGTTTTCGTCAAATATGGACGCAATTATTAGTCTTTATGATTACCTACATTGCAGCCTTGGGATAAAACTTACCTCTTATATACAGAGTGGTAAATATGACGTTGTTTTTTGGGAAAATTTTGTTGTTCTGGAACTTTTTAAATAAAAGAAATTTTTGAATCTTTAAAATTTTATAATATTCAGATAATCATTTGTGACAAACAATTTCGGCAGATTTCTGATATTTCTCGTAAATCTAAAAATATGATGTTTTTACTAAACAAGTGACGTTTTAGCGTTGTCACCCTGTATAACACTAAAACACTCTTAGTCCTATAAACTCCTACTGTCTGGCGTTTAAAGCAAAAAGCAATACCTTTTTAATCTTTTAAAAACTTTTATACAAAGTGAACAAAAAAGTAGATCTATGTGTAAAAGTATTTTTTAATCTTTCATAATTATTGTTTTCTCTTATGTCATATACTACAAAATTAGCGTTTATAAATTTCAAACGTAAAAATGGTAAACTTGGAAACATGGCATTATCAGAAACAAATTGGGTATTTCCCAAAACCCCCAAGTAGCAAATATTGTAAGTTTTGATGAAACTGGTTCTGAAATATGAAAAATTCTGTGGTAGTAAAAGAAAACAAGAATTATGAATAAATAAAAAAAAATACTTTTACACATAGATCTATGTCATACATCATCAATGAATAGTAAAAGCATAAAAAAGGTGAGGCTTTCCTATGCTTTTATTATTCGCCAATTTCGTTTGTCGAGGTCAATCAACAATACATGACAATATGATACCATCGTAGCGTATTATAGCGAGATCAAATAAATATATTGTTTATATTTATTAAACGTAAAAAAATATGCTACCTTAAATAAAAGTTAAAGAACTATTTTGATCAAAAAAATAGTATATGCAACTCGTAGGAAAGGATATTTCCAGACAGACTGGTGATTGCTGTACCCGGCTAAAGCCTCGTTCACCTAACTCCACCATCGTCCAAAAATATGTATGTAAGCTCGCTTATTTTTTTTATATTTTATTTATTTATCATCCGATTTTAATGAAAGAATATTATTAACAGCTTTAAGGGGCAAATCCAGCCCAAACTTAATTAAATTTATTAAATCCAGTGATGTCTTAAGCGTCGCCTGAACGAAAATTACTTACAATACATGAAGAACTAACCATACTATCTTTTGCTCAAGTTTTATATACCAGGTGACACGCTGTATATCGCTTTTTCTACATGTCACCAATATAATACTAAGATTATAGTCCCTGGGCCAGTAATCAAATTGACTTTTTGCACGACCGGGCGTAAAATAGAATTTTACGCCCCCATTTGAGGGCGTAAAATTGCACTTTTACGCCCTAGGGCAAAAAGTATCAGAAACGCCCGCATTTATAAATAAGGGCGTAAAAAGCACTTCTACGCCCTAGGGCAAAAAGGTATTAAAAACGCCCGCATTTATAAATTTATAAAACCATAATAAAATTAAATAATTCCCAATTTTTGTTTTTGTTTTTTTTGATAAACAACAATTTATTTAATTAAATATATGTTAAAAGTATGCTGATTACAATTTAAAACAATAAAAGCTGGGAAAAAAAATTCTACTAACTACAGAGAATGCTGGTATATTAATTTCAGTCGTACAAAAGTCGTACATTTGCTTATTTACCAAAACATTTTTTTCTGCAATAAGTATATCAATTTGCTTGGATTTCTTTTCCGAGCGAAAAGTATTTTCTCTTTCCAATTTATACACTTTGTATGTGTCCCAAATTCGACCCTCTCTGGAATATTGTTCTCATGTCTGGGGAATGGCATCCCCTACAATCCTCAGCATTCTTGATGCCATTCAAAGAAGAGCTGTTCGTCTTATTAATGATCCTTAACTTACTCAAAGACTTCCTTCTCTTGCCCATCGTTGAGCTGTGGGAGATCTATCGCTCTTTTAAAGATACTTTTACGGCTTCTGCTCCGACGAATTATCTAGTATAGTCCCTCCATTTGCAGCTCCCAACAGAGAAACTCGTGGTGCCGCACGTATGCATCCCTATACGGTCCAATTAGACAGGCCCCGAACTTCCCATTTCGTTCGTTCTTTTATTCCTAGAGTTTCTAGACTGTGGAATTTACTGCCAGTGGAGGTCTTTCCTTCTCCCCCAAATCTTCAAGTTTTTAAGCCCCATGTTAACAAACTTTCTCTTACCTTGCTTAAGACACCCACGGTACGTTAGTATTTAGGCTCAGCCTTTATGGATTGTCCAAAAATAAAAAAATAATAATAATTTTTTAATAGCTTTTTAGGTATAACTAGGTCTTTAATAGCATAATTTACAATTAAAATGTGCTAAATACAATGTTAAAAAATATATACGGTAACAAAGCTATAGTTTATATTTAAACAATTTTAATTAAAAAAAAATAATTAAAAAATAAAAATAAGCGAGCCCATTATTTTGTGAATAACGTACCTATAGTTTTGTTGTCGTATGTTGTTGTAGCCTTGTATAAAGCAAAGGACCCCGCACCATTTGCATAGGAAACTGACATCGGCGAAATTCTTTAAGATGGTAGTTTGTTAGAGTCCTATCCCTAATGGTAATGTTTCCTTAAAAATTTAGGGGGTCACCGGTGCAGGGGCGGTCATAGGAGGGGGCCATTGTATTTCATACATATCTAATGGCAAATATGGGCATTTTGGGCATTAAATGATGATATGGCTCCCCCAGGGCTTGGCCCGCTGGTCCGAGGGTGAGAAGATTGAAAAGTGAGGACCTTCTTTTTGTAGGGGCGCCAAAATTTTTGTTTTTTGCCACCTCACACACTTTTCCTCAGCTCATGCCCCCCTTAGAAAGTCGCCCCTGCACCGGTGATGTGATTATTTGATTTTAGGGCTTCCCAAAAAGACGTTACTAGATGATAATGACTCATTATATTACTTTACTTAGAGTTATTTGGTTAAAAATACATATGTATATCTTTAAAAGATAAAATAAGGTTTTAGGGTTTGCTGACCTGCAAAGAATTGATAGGGTAGTCCAAATCATATCCGAAAAAAATGATGCTAATACAAGCATATTTAAATTGATTTAAACCATAAAATGAATACCAAAACAGGTAAAGGAATTTAAGGTTTTTAAAATATTTAGTATTTTTGACAAAATTTATGACAAGACCAAAATTTTAATATATCCTACCCCCTTTTACGCTTGACTTTGTTTATTATGTTACGTTGCTAGAATCTGAGCCATGCCATTACATTTTTTTTTTATCAAGAATTAAACAGGATATCCAGAAACTAATATTTAATAGTAGTTACCTTTGGCCGTGTTTCCACGGGCCACTTTTTGAAGTTGATATGGACCACAAAAAGTAGTGCGATAGTACAGTGACAAAAGTTTAATTGTGGTTGTTAAACACCCGTGTAAAAAAGAGTAAAATATTAGCATTGTGGGAAACGGAACTACAAGCTAGCGACTCACCAACCACTTTTTGTGGCCAATATCGACTTCAAAAGTGGCCCGTGGAAACACGGCCTTAGAGTGGAAATTACCTGCCCTTTTTAAATCGAACACCATGGATATTACTCCATTTTTAGATTTTGAAGACAAAAATAGGATAAGTTTCATTAGCAATTCCTATGCCAAACATGTAACGTTTTTCAGATATTTGGGGTTTTAAGTAATTTATGACAAAAACTAAACTTAATTTTTCAATATAGGGCAACTTTTTAATTTAAATGGAACCCCTGATATATTTCTAAGAAACCTTAGAATTTCAATATATTTTTCTTAAAAAATGTAATCTAATAATTTTTATATATTTTAATATATTTTTAATGTTTTAGCTGTTATAATGGGTGAAATTAAATAGTTCGTTGTAAGTATTATTTATTTTAATTTTAACTTGACAAATCCTGTAGGACTCTTCTAAAAACCTACTATTAAAACTTAATAAAAAATCAAAAGTACTGTAAAAAAATGTATCTTAAAATGTTTTGGCCACGGTCGTTCTGCGCCGTGGTGTAAAAAATGTTTGCCTCTACATGAATGAAATGCCAAATTTTATTTGAGATGGCAATGTTATCATGTTCGCAGATGACTCATCTGTAGTGGTCACAGCTCGAAATCCAGACGAACTTCGTATATTTGTAAAAAGTGTCATTGATGTCTGGAAAAGACTGTCTATGTTAATTTTAAATGCAGAATAAATTCGCCGACCACCGAGATTGACTCTCTACAGGCCTCCAGCTGCTGCAAATTCTTAAGCTGGGTCCAGACATGCAAAAATTCGTCAAACATCCGTCCAGAGAAACCAAACTATTTGCGCGCTTCTTTAATGTAAAAAACCAACAAGCTTTGAATCACCGCGAAATCATTTCCCAAGCCCTTGGAACGACGTAAATTCCGTCCACGTCTACCTCCGCGCTATAAGTGAGTCTATGTGGCGCGATATTCGGCGCGGCGAATTGTTGAAAGTCTTGACGCAGCATTAGGTTTGTACGTGGACCAGTTTTTAACATGATAGTTGCATATAGACTGTATTTTTAAAAAATATAACACTGACTTTTTGCCCTTTTCTAACTGAACCAAAAATATATCCTAAATGTTTACTACTTGTTGGTATATTTCCATCTTATGTTAATGTTGTTCTGTATGGCAACTCAGTGAATTCCAACAGAATATTTTAGAGTCAAGAGCAAATCATTCCTCTTATTTTCAATTTAATACCCACAAAAAGTTGCAGACCAGTCTTTCGTTTAAAAAAAATAGTGACGTTCTCAGGTGTATATATTTTTAGACTTTTATTGTTTATAAAAATCAACGAAAGCAAGTTCATGACAAATTAATTCCTTCATAATTATTTAACCCGAAATGCTAAGAAAGTTACCATCATCAAACACAAAACAACTAAATTTTAAAAAGCACCTGATTATACGGGGTTACTATTGTATAACAAAATCCCAAAAAAATATAACCGCATTGGACACAAAAAATTTTAAAACAAAAATACAATCATGATGATAAATGTAATTACTTAGCTTCTGAGTTTTTAAATAATAATAATGTTTGGTCTTCTTAACAATGTGTTGTCACATTTAATGTTTAATGTTTGTATTTTTTTATTTTAGTTGTAAAATTAATGCATGTCTAATTATTTATATTTGTGCCTTTAGTGTGTATTATTAATTTTAATTTTATATTGTTTATTATTATATTAATTATAATTCCTATTTTATACTAAATGACTGTGATTTTTACCTACATATCTGTATTGTGTTATATATATTATGCATGTCAGTTTCTCTTTTTAGTTTTCTAACTTATTGTGTGTTTAGTCTATAATGTATATGTGTGTAATGGTATTTATATTATTATTTGTATTTTTTATTTATATACATGACCTGTACATCCATTCATAATGGCTGCTTTATGCAAGTACAAAGAAAGATTATTAATATTATTATTACTATTATCATTATTTTTACAATAAAATTTAAATTGAGATATAAAAAAAAATTTAGGAGCAAAAAAATTTTTTTTCTTAATACTTTAACTTAGATCTTTTATCCATGTTTTATAAAAATGTATAGCTATTTAAAGTAAAGTAATATAATGTGTTTTTTTATCATCAGGTGACTTTACTTTGGGCAGCCCTAAATTCAAACTAACCCGGTGACCCGGAGGCGTAGTAGAAACCCTACTCCAGAATTCAGTCCGACCAACTGGACTAGGGTTTCTAAGAAGTTAACTACCAGAAACCCTATATGATTAGTCGACCAACTGGGGTAGGATTTAACAGTTTAAATACCAGAAACCCTACTCAATTAGTCTGACCTTCAGGCTAGTATTTCTAAGCAGTTAATTAACCCAGAAAACCTACCCGAATACAGCTCCAGATCGTGACAGATTTTCTTGAATAGGGTTTTTCATTGTTTATTTAGCAAAAGATTTAAAAACCTTATGTCAATAGCATATTTTATTTAAAAAAGAAACTCAAGTTTCTTATTGATATTATATAAACTTCTGGGGAATATAAATATAAAATATAGAAAATTAAATTATCCATCTAAAATGTTATTAACTTCAAAGAGTGCATAACCCTAAACAATAACAAAGATATAAAATAAAATGTAATTTTCAATCGAAGTTTGACCAAGAATTTTTAAAACATTTTTTTTTATTTATAATATTTTTGACAATTTTTGTTAAATCAATAAGCTTGATCAATTTTACTAAATATGTAACTACAAAAGAATTGACCAAACTATGGGAAAATCCAAATCGATTTTTTATTAATATCTCATGTATTAAGTTTGAAATAAGTTATATAACTTTTAGAGATAGAAAATTTGTAGTACATCTTTTCAGTTTACTAAAAAAATTTCCATCTCTTTAGTTTTGAGATATTTAAGATTTTAGTTTTTAAAAAATATTTTTTTCTCAAAAACTAGAAAATAGACTCTAAAAAATTTATTAAACAAAAAATATAGAAAATTAAATTATCCATTTAAAATATTTATTTACCAAAATTGCATAGCTAAAATAATAACAAAGATATAAAATAAAATGTGATTTTCAATCAATTTTGACCAAAAATAAGGAAAAAATTATTTATTTTTTTATTATAATATTTTTGACAATTTTTTTATTGGAAATCAATAAACTTAATCAATTTTACTCAAAAACATCAAGAAACTGCAAGAATCGATAAAGTAAACTTTTCACGCTTTATTTTTTGAAGGGCATGGAAAAATCTCAAAAAAAAATCGATTTTTTTATTATATCTCATTAACCATTAAGTTTAGAAAAAAGTTATAAAACTTTTAGAATAGAGAATTTGTAATACATCTTTTTCTGTTTTTATAAAAAAATTTCCATCTCTTTTAGTTTTGAGATATTTAAGAATTTTTGTTTTTTAAATATTTTTTTCCTCCAGAAACTATAATGAATCTATAAATTTTATAAAATAAAAAAAATATACAAAATTAAATTTATCTAAAAACTCTAAAATGTTATTAATAAATTGCATAAGCTAATATTAACAAGGATATAAAATAAAAATGTGATTTTCAATCAATTTTGACCAAAAAATAAGGAAAAAATTTTTTTTTTTTTATTTATAATATTTATATATAATATATTTTATGTTTATATTTCTGTAGTTTATGGCATAAGAAAAACAAAATTATGGAAAAATTTAGAATATTTTGAAAAAATTACTTTTACATAGATCTACTTTTTGTCCACATATACAACCTGTATAAATGTTTTAACGACCCAAAAGTGTTAACTTTTCGCTTAAAATATCAAACAGTAGAAGTTTACAGGACTAATAGTCAGCGTTATACAGGGTAATACTGAAATGTCACTTTCTTAGTAAAACATCACTTGTTTTCAGATTTACGAGAGATATCAAAATCTTGTCAAGAATTGTTTGTCAGAAAAAATAATATAATTTTTATAAAAATTTGGATCATTCAAATTTTTTTATTTAAAAAGTTGCAGATCAACAAAATATCCCAAAAAAAAACGTCGCTATTTACCACTCTGTACATAAAGGTAAGTTTAATACACTAAGGCCTGTGGTGCAGGTAATCATAAAGATGATATTGAATTTAAAATTTGCCGAAAACCGGACTAAAATATTTTATAAACTTTGCAAAATTAGGTTGAAATATTACCTAAAATTAAATTATTCCGTTTAAATGTCCAACAGTTTAGTATTTCCAAACCTTTTGCTAAAATAAATAATGGAAAACCCCTTCTCAATACGTCAAGATCTGGAGCTGTATTCGAGTAGGGTTTCTGAGTATTTAACTGCTTAGAAATCCTAGTCCCAGATTGGTCAAGGAATTCGAGTAGTGTTTCTAGTATTTAACTGCTTAGGAAATCCTAGCCCAGTTGGTCGGACGAATTCGAATAGGGTTTCTGGTAGTTAACTTTGCTTAGAAACCTAGTCCAGTTAAGTCGGACGAATTCGAGTAGGAGTTTCTATTTACGCGACCCGGAGACGCTACCATTGGAGCTAGTTTTCGTCTGGCGTCTTGTTAAGATTTTATTTTACATTGGATTAAAATAATTTCAACCGAGAGCTAATGATCCATTGTTTACAGATTGAAACCTTTGTATCGCAAGTAACTAAATATTAAATATTTCAATATTTTATTTCTTTTAAAGTAATCATAACTTTTATTATATTGTGTAAGAACAGAATAGTTCTTCATAGTATATAGACTTTTAATTTTCTTAAAATGTTCAATAAACTTTTTAATTTTATTCTGAAGAAAAGCCAAAATAATATTTTGTTTAAATTAAATCTTTCAGAAAACAAATAAAGCATAAAATAAAAACATTATGTTATTCAGTTGCAATCAGCATTAAAAAACATTTCAGCATTTTTTCTCGATAAAAACAAATGAATAAAGAGTTTAATAATATTCTATAAATAAAGCTAAAGAATGCATAAGTGTAGAGGTCACCCACGTTAAAGTGACATACAAAAAATATTTAATACAACGTTATTCAAGCAAAACATTGTATTTCTTGAAAACGCTTCAATATATCGATATCAAACAAGAGCACCTATTTTTTTGCTAAGGATTTAAGTTTTCCACAAATACTTCTTTTATTTCTCTAATATACAGGGTGTAAAAATAATTAGCACTTTTGTATAAGGGTGAGACCGCCTCTGGCGCCCTAATGAATGTAAGGCCGAGTTTATAAATCAGAATTTAATTTTAGCATTAGTAATAGTATTAACCTAACTTAAATTTAGAATTTTTTGGTGGCAATTATTAGCTACATTTAACAAAATATAAGTAACAAAACTTGAATAAAAGGAGTTACTGGTTTTAACCTTTTTATGGCACATAAGCAATTATTGTTTTTCCTATTTTAGTCTTAAGTTTTGGATTTTAGAGAATTTTAAGGTTGTTTCTTAATACCAGAAAATTAAATTTGATTTATAAACACTTCAATTTAAATGTATGTTCTTAAATCTTCTGAGTAATGTTATTACTAATACTAAAATTAAATTCTGATTTATAAATTCGGCCTAACACTATTTTAAGAAGTCCTTAGTAGTATCTGTCATTTTTAAAATATATTTTATTATACCAGGTACTATCAAAGTTATTCAAGAAAAGCCGATTTTTAGCGGCGTCCTTTAAGGAGCACATATCTTAGTAAAGAGGGGCGTTAGAAAAAAGTTTATAGAAACTTGTCATATTACTTTCAAGTGTTCTATATGAATCCGAGAGATTGCCCACATATTCCCGGACACCCCTACCCTCCGGCTACGCTCTGGATACAATATTAAATCTGTGTGATTCAAACTCATATCGAGCTAGGTGAAATTCGTGACCGGTTTCGTAATTTTACGTAGGTACTTGCCGTTTATTAATTATCCATTAAATAAACTTTTAATTTAATGCATTTATCATTAAGCAGATCCTTAAGCGTCAATTAGAAAGTTTCAATGAACTTCATTGAACATTTTTATACCTTGTGCTTATCCATTAAAAATGATTTAAAGTAACCAGAACAGACACACGAATACAAATATAAAGTGGTCTGTCTTTCTGGTATATTAGCCAAACTATTTAGCCAAAAATGATATCTTAAATTAAATATACATTCGTATTTGTTTAAAACTGAATCATATCTTGTCTATATCATTCTACGCAGTCATTCCGCCTTCGTCTAATTTAACCTTCCTTTTTGCAGGATTGCCAGATTGCAGAAATTATTTTATTTAAAAACAAATAATGAGAGGTTTTTGGAAAAAACAATATACGCCATATTTTAAGAAATTTTACTGTTAAGTTGTTGCGTTCCTCACTGTGGCGACGCCAAGGAGGACAGGTGCGGGATACCACTGAAAGGTAGAAGGTAATTAGGAATAAAAAGGAAGTGAAGTATTTAAAAGAAAGCAATGGGAAGAGAAGCTGAGGTCCTTTTTTTTTGTTTTGCTCCTTAAAATATTTAGGGGATAAGGAATATAGAATAGGGTTTTTAAAAGATGAGGTCCTTTTTTCGTAAAATATTTGGAGAACAAGGAATATAAAATAAAGTTTTTAAAAGATGAGAACCTTTTTTTTTTGCTCTTTAAAATTTCATGCCCCCTCCCTACAAATTTTCGCCCCCTTGACCACCCCTAAAACAAAAAGCTGGCGTCTCCACTGCTTTAAAATAATGGTCAATTTTTTGTAAAATTGCATGTCCTCCTTAACACTTTTAAAAACTGATACCAATTGGAAAATGCGCAGTTGAAATTTTATAATTATTTTTTATAGAATTGGACAAAAGATCGCACTGCAGAGAAAAACTTTTTTAATTGGTAAAATTATGCACACTTCTCGTTTATTTATGACTCACACAGAATGTCTCGAATTAGCTCCTAATATTTCTATAAATATGACAAAGAAAGAGCTTCATAAGAGAGCTACGGCCCTTTAAAACAGGAATACTGCGGATACTTTCTGCTTATAATATGTTTAATATTGTTTCAGCTTTATTTGCATAATGTCAAAATGACACATTTTTTTGATTCCCAAAAAATATATATTTAATTTTAAATGCTAAGCAGAAGTATATTTATGGAGTACTTCATATTAAAAATATACAGGCTGTCTCTAAAAGGTGCAAAACTAATGCTACTACAAATTCCTGCTGCTAAAATATAACGAACTATCCCAATTTACTTTAGTCCAAACAGTCCAAACATAGACGATTTTAGAGACACAGGGTATCAAAAATTTCCTCTGGTCATAGTTTTTTATAAGACCGTTCGCACACTATACTTTCTAATCCGACTATCAAAAACAATTATCTAAATGTTGACTGATTTATTATATGTTTGACATGATATCCGATCCGATATTGGATCGGATGTATAAGTCGCGCACATAAAAACCTATAATCAATCCACCTTTAGATAAACGTATCCAAGAATCGTGTCCGGTAGGATTAAAAGTAGTGTGCAGTTAACCTTAATAATTTCGTTAAAAATAGGTGTATTGTCACAATATTTGGTTAAAGGTGGCTTTAAAACGTAAAAATTGGAAGCTACTATCAATTTTATTGTAAACTCTAGAGGGCGCCACCTGCTGTATCTTTCACAAATTAAAACAACATATTTTTTAAGCTACTTACTTAGTTAACTTTTAAATAAAAACTCTTATGCTTTAACATTTTTTATACTTTAAAAAAAAGGATACATGCTAAAAGCTGATTTGAGCAGCTGTTTTTAAGATATCCGGATTTTAAAAAATCACTTCCTATATGGTCAGCTCTAGACTATACAGGGTGTCTCAGAATAAAATGCTTATCTTAGGTGATTTTAAGAAACGTTTAAATATGTGCCATATAACTTACCTCTTGGAAGACAGGGTCAAAAAGTTTGAAAAAAATAGCATGTTTTACCAATCTATATCTAAAAACTTATGACATTTAGGATATTAGTATAGAGTAGTATAGTAGTAAAGAACAAATGGACCAACCAGACTTAGTTTTGTGATATAATAGTTAGGTATATGCACATATTTTTAAGATCTATCTCTATATTTTTAGGATTTGTAGTGTTTGTTAGACTAGGTGGTATCTGAAAATAGCAAAGCTGTAGATACTGTATATAAATAAATAAATAAATATATGTATGTTTATTTAAAGTTTTCTCTTAACATTACCCAAGGATTCACACTCCTTATAATTAACAATTTCAAACACCCTGTATAGATTAGACCTGGTTAAAGAGGCTTTATTATTTTTTTTATTTAGATATCTTAAAAACGGCAGCTTAAACCAAATCTTACCAAATTTATCTTTTTAAGTAAAATATGTTAAAAAATAAAAATTTGCCTTACAAACAGCGTTTTTAGTAATTTTACCACATTTTAATAATTATGTCATCAAAATGGAATTTTTATTAAATACAAAATGCTCGTATGTCTGCATTTAAAATGCGACTTTGTGAAAAACGCTATAAGATATCGATTCAAATGAAGTATACCTTTTTTGTACAAAAATGATAAAGGAATTAAACGGTCAGTGGCGTAGCCACAGAGGGGCGAAGGGGGACGGTCGCCCTTCCACCTTCTAAACTTGGCGCCCCTCTACTAATAAAATAATAAATATTTTATTAACATAATATATACAAGAGGACAAATAGTTATAGGTAAAAATATAAAAATTACCCATGGTATTAACCACTTTTATTTTTTAAGAAAAATTGTATAAGTAAATGTTGTAAAGAATTGAATTTTATGTAAAAACTTAAAATTTAAAGCATGTTTTTTAAATTTTTAACATTACGCACTTAACTACTTAATATGAGAAAGCGAATAGGCTCTTAACCATGTACACTTGAGGTATCAAATTTTCGGTGTAGATAGATTGAATTTTGCTCCTTTTCTTCAAATTTTCTCGGAAATTGCAAGATTTTTTGTAATAATGCCAAATTTGCATTTTTGTGGAAATGCCCGCAAAATTATTTAAAACGCCGCATAGTCCGATGACGTAGTTGGAGTGTGCCTACGTTACAAAAGATCCAAGGCACGACATCCCTTTTCTATTGCTTTTTCTTTGTTTACATATTAATATTTAACATGACGCTTTTCACATAAGCACTGGCAACATTGTAAAGTTATTTGAACTTGCAAATTGTGCTTCATCTTGCTCAATATTTAAGTTTTAATTCGTACTGTAAAAAAATAATTGTCTATACTTTTACGCTTAAATTTAAAATTTGACATAAAATTTAATTCTTTACAACACTTTGCTACATAATTTTGCTCTATTTTTTAAATATAAAAGTAATGTATACTACTTTTTATTAACTTAAGTATAACTTGCCCAGTATAATATCAATCAATGTACTTTTTATGTCTTAGTTTTGGAACTAGTTATCCGTTTTCCAAAATGCCGTTCTAAAATTCCGAAATGGTTGGTCCATTTGTTCTTTTAAAACACCCATCCTGGGACATAGTTGCATATAGACTATATTTTTCTATATGCAATATGTTAATGCATTTATACCCCATGTAAAATGGAATCTTGCCTTTTAAAATGCTGTTTTAAAACTAAGCTTTATACTAAAAGATACAGGCGCGCCAAAAGGAGTTCGCCCCTCCCGCCCCTAGACCCTGGCTACGCCACTGTAAACGGTCAAATCAAAATGTCCAATTTGTCACCAGTGTTAAAAATACATACATTTATTGAAAAAATCGTCGCACTCTGTATAATTCCGACTTACTGAACAGCCGTTTACCTATGGAAAGAAGCATTATTATGAGGTTATTTAGTAGCCCAGATATCATTGGTACTGTGGGAACAGTTTAAAAGTTATATTTTAAACAAATTTAAAGATCAATATCTTCCTATAACGCGACGCGATAGAACTTTTTATATGAAGTACTAATATTATTTTGGCCCACTTTATCACGCCTCACCTTTCCGGGCAAACTGTTCTATAATAAAAATGGACCTCATGTACTAAAATAAAATGACCCCCTCATATTAAGAGGTTTATCTTCTTGCCCCCTCATAATGACTGGCATATGGTGGCAGTTCTGTAGTGGCAATACGTAATTTTGGTTAATTTCCCTATTAGGTGAATAACATTTTAATGTTGCCACTTGACAAAAAAAATTGATAATTTTTATTGTTTTTATTTGTTTTACAAAAGTATGCAGTGTGTGTTTTTAATTTCACGGCAATTATATTTTTTGTTTCGTAATTTTGTAAAACAAATAAAAACAATTCATATTATTTTTTTGTTTGTCAGATGGCAACATTAAAATGTTAGTTACTATATAATACAATATAATAGGGAAATTACTAAAAAATGTATTGCCAATACAAAACTGCCACCACATGTCAGCCATTATAAGGGGTCTTTTTTTAACAGACCATAAATATAAAAAGTCCATATTATTTTAGTACGTTCGTGATATAAACTAAAATCCTTCAAATGAAAATGCGAAGGTGACTCAAGAATGCATTTATTTAGAAACATTCAAGCAAATAGACCCTTGGCAAGGTTGCGTATAAACAAAGATGAGAATGATGTCAAGAATTGAGTCCCTGGTATACCAATCAATTTCCACCTGACTAGTTACAACTCATTGCAGGATTTTTACGGAATTTCCTGCTGCTACTCTTGGCAACTCTGCATGTCAAGAACGCAAGCGATATTACAAATGCGGCCTTGAAGTCGTGCCTCAATTCCTTTTTCTACAGTGTCGATTAGGAAATCCTTGTCCTAGTAATTGCTTTTTATCAAAAGTACACATTTTGGTTTAAACAGTTATGAGTGACTGATATACGAATTAAAAAAATAATAAGGTAGCCATGGGTACGAACTCTTCAAAATTCGAAATAACACCAAAATGTAAGTTTAATTTTTGTGTTTATATTATTACGTACTTGCTTCTCTGCACATATCAAGATATTTTTTAAATGAACATTAATCTATTTGGTTATGTTTAAAACTAGAAACAAATCGTCGCGTCCCGTCGACGAAAACATCAATACATATGTAGGTACGTAAGTGCGGTGATAGTGTTGGTTTGCGAGTGTGCCAAATGTACTTAAGATAAAGTGTACTTACAGTGAATTGTGTGGTTCAAATATTATTTTAAAAAATGGAAATCCTTTTAAGTAATATTATTTAAGGAGCTAGTTAGTATACGTTGCGGATATACATACATATTATGTAGGGTTTTTTATTTGCGGTAAAAAAATAAAGTCCTATTCATGAGCTATTTTTATGAAAAAAAAATCACATTAACTGGAGTCCGCAAATTTTACGTTCTCAAAATACAGGAAGCTAAACTTTTTAAAAATTTTAAAATTTTTAGCATTTATTTTATTAAAATTTGTTAACGTTGTTTAATTAAGTCTCTGTTGTTGTTACAAAATTTCCAATAACAAATTAAATCACTTAATTTTCTAAAGAAAAAAAATCGCTAATAGTTCTTGTATGGTTTAAAAATATGAGCAGATTGTTTTTGTAAACTGAGCAAGTTACGTAAATATATTGAAAAACAAAAATGCCTTTTTTTGTGTTTATTTTCAATAATATCCCGGGTGACAACGAGATCACTTTCCGGCTGCCATTTTTAAATTTCTTTATCGATACTGACGAAACTTGGTAGGGTTGTTAGACTAACAAAAAGTAATTTTTAGGGGTATATGATAGGATTTTACGACTTCCTGTTTCACCGGAAATGACTGGAACTTTTGATTTTTAAATGGGACATCCTGTATATTTTTTGTTTTTCGGATACTTTAGATCATTTTTAAACGGAATATCAATATTTTTAAACAAATTCTGTCAAATTTTATTTTTAAATTATTTTTATTTAGTGTGCCATGATCATTCTAAAATCACTCCTCATACTTTACTTACTTTCAGAAAAATACGAAATCGATTTTATCTTTTTAAAATTTTTACTACAGGGTTCTAAAGTTCATTTTTAAGTTGTTTTACCCTAGCTCAAAAACCAAAATAGGACCATATCACGTTCATAATATTTCTAAATGCACTTTACTTCATTTTCTTTAAAAAAACATTTATTATGTAGGTAAATGATCTTTTTGATACTGAATAGCGTACGTCGCAATTCATCGTAGTTAGCATGAAAACAGAAACTAATAGAATATGTTGTAAACACAATTGCTTGTGTTTCGTTAAAAGTTAAAAAAAAAAACATTAGTTTTTTGTTTATGTATCTCCTACGATGTTAAAATAATTTAAGGTAAATTTGGTATTAACAATAAAAAATTTTAAGCATAAACACAAACTAATGATTTTATTTTTTTAACTTTTAACGAAACACAAGCAATTGTTCTTACAACATGTTCTTTTAGTTTTTATTTTCATGGCAACTACGATGAATTGCAATGTACGCCATTCAGTATCAAAAAGATCATTTACCTACATACTAAATGTTGTTTTTAAAAGAAAATGAAGTAAAGTGTCGTAGTGTTTATATCGTTGGATTCGCTTTCAAATATTGTATTTAGAAATATTATGAAAGTGATACGGTCCTATTTTGGTTTTTGAGCTAGGGTAAAAAAACTAAAAAATTAAATTTAGAGCTCTAGTTAAAAAGTTTAAAAAGATAAAATCGATTTCGTATTTTTCTGAAAGTAAGTTAAGTATGAGGAGTAATTTTAGAATGATCATGGCACTCTAGATGAAAAATAAAAAATTAATTTAAAAATAAAATTTAACCAAAATTTGTTTTAAAAATATGGTACTCAGACCGAGATTCAGACTAAAAATGATCTGAAGAATCTGAAACACAAAAAATGTACTGGGTCTCCCATTAAAAAATCAAAAGTTTCATTCATTTCCCGTAAAACCAGTAGTCGTAAAAGCATATCCTAAACACCTGAAAATGACTTTTTGTTAGTCTAACAACCGTACCAAGTTTCGTCAGTACCATAGATAAATAAATAAAAAAATGACAACTGTTTTTAGTGCATATCTATTTTGAAATGTCTTATGTAAAGAAAGCTTGAAGACTGTTAAAACAGCAAAAAGTTGCAGAAACTCTTGAAAAATTGAAAAAAAATCCTTATAATAAAATATAAGGGTACTTTCCTTTTGAGCAAAATTCGTATTTTCTAACATACATACCTCGGATACCACTACAAAAAATTAATATCTCATTTTAATTTTTAGGCCATGCAGAACTTTTTATAGGGAATAACTTTTTTCGTAAAATTTATAAAAAAAAGATTTTCGTATGGTGCAAACTTAAGTAGACTCGCTGTATACTAAAAAAATTGCACAAAAATAAGTGCCATAATTTGTTAAAAACAACCGCAAACATCGAAAAATCAACTTTCCCTAAATTTTTTTTATTCATCAACATCAACACATATTTTTAGTTGGGAATTTTGTTTTAATGTATAAATAGTTAGATTAAAAAGTTGCCCAGAATAAAAATACTTGTATTAAAATATTTTAATGTAAGGGGGCGTCCATAAATTATGTGAGGTCTTTTTTCCATATTTTGGACCCCCCTTCCCCCTTGGTGAATTTTTCTTTGACCCCCCTATCTAATCTTACGTAAGATTTATGATGGGAATACAAAACTCTCAATTTCTCGAACCGAAATTGATTTTTTGAAAAGCAAAAAAAAGGTCTTCCATTCAAAAGAGCAAAATACATCACATTTTTCTGGGGGAGGCCTGCTACAAAATTTATTTTTCTCTTTCTACCTACACAAAAATTACGTGAGATTTTCACAGACCACCCCTCCCCCTGATATATCTCTCGTAATTTATGGACGCCCCCTAATTTTAATTGTAGTCACTGTCATTATTTTTTTAAAGCTGATTATGCGAGAAATGCAAAAAATTTAATTATTTCAAATGAGTACACTTCATACTTTGCCTAAGTTAACTTAAAATAATTAAAATAAATTAAATATATGAGCCCAAAAATGGGTGTCATAGTTAAACCCTTATTACTAAAATAAAAAAAAATATATAATATTTTTTATTACATTTATTTCTAACAGAATTTTCACATTTGGGCTGAAAACATAAAGTGAAACTAAAAAGGCACTGGCTAAACGACCGCCGGCGGTTTCGCTCAATTATGGGAAGAAAACCGCCGCCTTGTGGTTTTCATATTTACGTATATGAAAACCGCCGAAAATTACAATTATTTTGTTATTACCGGCGGATTTTCTTTTCTCTAAGTAAATGCCGCCTTCCGGCGGTTTTGGTTATAAAAACTATTAAAAACCTCCGAATAATAGTTAAAGTTAATCAAGCCCTAATAATTGTTTACATATTTTCCTGTGCCGTAAGCGTTTGGCTTTTTAGGGGTTTTATTGTGTAATATTGAAATTTAGTTTATAACACCCTTTGGAAAAACCAACTGGAGTAGTATAGCGGGATGGGAACAGGCAAATAAAACCACCATTGTTTTTTTAACGTTTCGTGGCTCGTGCCTGGATTGCCACTTTATCAAGGGTCTATAATTAAAAAGACACATTACAAAACTATTTGGTCACATGGGCCCAATATGTATCTTGAAAACAATGCATTTCTGGACCTATGCTTATATAAACTTTTTTAAATTGAATTAGCTTAAAAATATTTTCTTTACCGCAATTAGGAAACATACTGTATAATATGGAATTAATTTAATAGGTTATTTAAAACAAGTTGTTATAAAAAGCTCTGACTTTGATTAATATTTTTAGTTGGGCTCTTTTTTTTTAAAGAAGAAATATACATATACAATATATCTCCAATTTTAAATATGACATTATTGATGTTCTGTTTAAATCGGAACTCATTGGCGTAGCCAGAATTTAGGTTTAATGGGAGGGAAAGGCCTATATAAAACTATACCATTTTAAATTTAAAATTCAAAAAAAAAAATAGGTCCATGAAGACTTACATACTTAAACGGCGAGTTTCTGATTTAATAAATATAACAAACATAACACATTTTTATTGTTACCTTTAGGAAGGCTGTGCCAGGTTAAATTTGCGTATACTGGATCTATTTTAAAATATGCATTAGTGTTATATCAATAACCGCGATATTTCACCGGTGAATGGAAAATCACTGGCGCTACCAGTGATTTACTTTTGCAAATACGGTGATCAGTGATTAAAGCGAATACTGCAATCGGCATCGACACGACACGCATTGGATGATCGCTGATGGCGCCGATCGAAATATGATATACCTATGAATTATTATTTAAAAATAATATGTGAAGGAAAACGGTGATTTAAGTTGATATGATATTTATATTGTTTAGACGTGGAGGGTGGCGGACACCGCCAGGCCATGTGAAAGACTGTTTTCCAAAGCCGGGTTAACATTAACCGACCGTAGAAATAAATTAAGTGCAAACAAAGCTGAAAAACGAATCTTTCTTAATGCTAATTTTTTATTTTTATTGGGAAAAAAGTAAGCTATATTTTGTTTTATTTCTATTTATTTAAAGAATTTAAAATTTTTATTTTTTATTATGCGTTTTCGTTTTGCTTTAAAAAAGTTTTTTATTTTATATTTATATTTTTTGTAATTGAATTTAAATTAAAAATGGTAAAATGGTGTTCGATTAATAAAAAATGTGTATTTTTATTTTTGAAAGTAGGTAATGAATAAACCCTAAAACTTAATATTATTTTTACATAATAATATTGCAATTTATCACATTAAGCTTGTTGTTGTCACACCATGTAAAAAAATAATTATTTGAGTTACGAGCCCAAAAATTTAGATTTCGTAATATTGCTATTAATGTAATTTGCAGCATAATATTTATTTTTATAAAATCAATAAATATTATGCTGCATGTCAATGAAAACCGATAAGAGCTGCATAAATAATATATTCGTATTCGTTGCCAGACACTGAGCTGTTTTATATTTCCATTTTTAGTTAAATATTTATGTACATTCAAGTCACTGCAGTGATTGAAACACTGTTTAAAATCACGGTGATTTAGAAATCACTGTCGCTTCACCGGTTACCGAAAAATCACCGTATTTCCCAACACTAATATGCATATTAATAAGTTATACATACTGTCAAATTTTTACTACTGTGTCGTTTGCACAATGATTACTAAAATTTATATTACAAATAAAGAATATTTTATATACATTTATAATTTTGTTCAATACATGCTAAAGATTTAGAGTAAGGGGTTTTTGACCTTCACAAATCGATACCGCATGTCTGCTTTTCGGAAATCCCAAAAATGTTTTCAGAATTAAGGCGTGTAAAATCATTATTTGTCATAAAAATGTTTGGATTAGTAAGTTTTTTTAATAATAATAAGACACATTTACAAAATAATGTTTTCTTTTTTTTATAGCTTTTAAAAAGTGCTAATTTTTAAATTTATTACATAGAGTTTCTACAGCAGGGCCGATACTAGCGGGGGGCAAAAACGTGCACCACACGCGGCCAAATTTAGGGGCAGCCAAATTATTATTGACAAATATAGAAAAAAATGAATTAAATAAAGCTGCCAATTACCCTGACCGTGCTTGGTAGGCCTAACAACTTCATCAACGCCGTAATCACGAAACAAAAGCGTATTCGGTAAGCGAAAGATAAAAAATGTATTCGAATGGTCAACGTTATTTTATATCCATCCATGTTAAACTTAATTGTATTAAAACAGAGACAGACTAAATAGCGTAAACGTGCTTTTACTTTAAAAAGAAAAAGTTATTCCTAATAATTATATATACCTCTTGAAAATATAATAAAAAATAATCATTTTACAGGTATACTGAAGAAAAAAAAGTAAAAAGGGCGACTTCTTTTGTTTTGGGGCAGTCCCGAGGGAAAACCCCTGGGGAGTTATTTGTTGAGAGCCGGTAAATTATGGGGAAAGTACGGGGAAGTATGGTAAAGTACAAAAAGTATGGGGAATTACGAGGAAGTATGGAATCTACGGGAAATTATGGGGAAGGACGGGGAAGTACGTGAAATACGGGGAAGTATGAGAAAGTACGGGAAAGTATGGGGAATAACGGGCAAGTATGAAGAAATACAGGGAAGTCTGGGGTAGTATGGAGAATTATTGGGGCATTATTGTTAAGAAAAAAATCGAGTTAGTTAGAAAAAGCGAAAGGTCTTACTAAATGTAAAAAGTTGCATTTAGTAAAGTAAGGTAAAAAGAATTTTTTTCTTTTTTGGCCTAACTATGGGGAAACCGCCTGGAATATTATGAAAATTTATCGGGTATTATGGGGACTTTTTGGGAATTAAGAAAAATTTATAAACAAAAAAAAATATGTAAATAATCCTATTACTTGGAATTAAAAGATAGCTTGTTAGAAGAAATAATATTTTAATATGATTTTTGAAATAATGGTACTTTTTTAGCATTTTAAAATGTTTTTGACCTACTCTTTATACTCTTAAACTTTTGAAAAATTAAATACTTCTAATACATTTTAGGTTTTATGCACTTATTTTTATAATAAAATATACATATGACGAAGTGCAAATAAAATAATTTTCTATTCGACACATTTAATGAACCACTCGGTATATTCTAAAAAAAAACATTAAAATATCCCCTTAACTTTTGTTCTCTAGTATAAATGGCTAAATTAAGCTATTTTATGAGAAATTATTATGAGGAATTATTGAAGAATTATTGGGTAATTCTGGGGAATTATTGGTTAAAGGGATTTTTTTAATTTGGCAGAGTAATTTCCCTCGGGCATAAGAGCGGCCAATGTTAATTTGCACTTGTGCGGCCGTTGGTTTAGGATCGGCCCTGTGCCGCCGAATATATTTTTTGAAGAGAATAATATTTTTATATTAGACCAACATTTGCGGAAAGAAAGAAACACGTTTTTTTAACATTTCTACAAATGTTATTTAGTCTTTATCTGTAATGTCACTACTGTGATCACCTTTGTCTAAATCCACAGTCTGCTCCTTTCTTTGCTTATTAAATCCCATAAATAGTCTCTTATTAAAAAATGTCATTTTTGCTTAGAAGTGAAGTAGGTACCTGTATTTCATAATATCGAAAATTGTTATACAGAAATGTTAAAATTAAAAATTACTTTAATATATGTAATTTGTTTTTTGGGTTTGTCAAATAGTGCAGGACATTTCAAATTATAAATTTTATAGAACAATTTTAAATAAGCATGTTTTAAATACAATGCACTTATGTTTGAATCCTACTCTTTCTGATTATCGGCTGAAAGTCATACTAGCCGTCTGTTCTCTTTACAGCGCCGGGTGTTAAGAGTTATCGAGAAGATGTAAAAAATTATTTTAAAAAGAATTCAAAAAATTTTTAACTATTCCATGTTTATATATACTGTATGCGCTTCTACATGTTAAATCAAATTATAATGAATACTCACAACGTATTAATATTTATTCTCATAATACGAAAAAGGAAGAGGTAATCTACATTGCCCTTACTAATAGCGAGAAGTCGAAATGCACTCAATTACTATGGGACCAAAAATTTTAATCACCTGCCTCTCTGCCCTTCAAACCTTTAAAACGAGAACATCAAAACAGGTCCTGCTAAATGGTGCCTGCTATTCATTTGACGAATTTTATGAAATTTTATAGATTTTCTAATTTTTTTACTGTGTGTACTGACACGACATTTTATAGTAATTTTAGCTATTTAAATGTATCTTAAGTGTTAATTGACGTGTTTGTAAACCTGTAGGTTGTTGACATGAATAAAATTATTATTATTATTATTATTAAAAAATAATTTTTTTTTAGAAATTGCATATGTTTTAACAGTTTTCGATATTAGCAAAAAAATAAAGGTACTTTACTTTTAACTTTTGGCCAAAACTTGTAAATGAATGACACAATTTGATATCTGATGGTTGTATTTTAGGTTTCGGACCATTAGGCGTTGAGCCAGAGGGCATGTGCGGCCTCATGTCTGGGGAGTGGGTGTAACCCACAAATTTAGGTGACGTTCCGTAAGTTAACCAGAATTCTTGGTTTTTCTGGTTCCCATTCCAAAACCTTCCAATTTCTAAAATCCGGTTAGAATATAAAACGCGGTTTCTCAAAATTTTGGTTTTAACTGTCAACCAAAACTACCAATCAAACTGCGACACGTTCCGTAAGTTAACCAATATATTGGTTTTCCTGGTTTTTCTGGTTCTGGTAAAGTTTTGAAACGGGGTTTTTAGACATTCGGTCTCAACTGTCAACCGCAATTACCGATCAAAAGATCTCGGTACCTTCGGTTTGTTCTGAGGACGTGCATATTGGTCGGAGAAGAATTTGCCTTTTTCATTTGACCAATCGGTACGCGGAGCGAGAGAGAAAAATACTGCTAGTACCTTTCGCTTTTGCGGAAGAGCTATCTCTAGGCGCAAATACTTTAGGGTTTGGTTTTTCTTTTTCCGTGGATTCTTCATTGCGTATTGGATATTTTTATATTATAACTAGCTGACTATTTATATGGCAAACGTTTTGCCATATAAATAATTTTAAGATGTTAAGGGTGGACAACCCGTATCACTAAGGGGTATGAAAAATAGATGTTGGCCGAAACTCAGACCTACTCAATATGCTCACAAAATTTCATGAGAATCGGTCAAGCCGTTTCGGAGGAGTACGGGAACGAACATTGTGACACGAGAATTTTATATATAAGACTAGCTGACCCGGCAAAAGTTGTTTTGCCATATAAATAATTTTTAGGTAATTTCTAGCCTAAAAATTAAAAAAAATGTTAAGGGTGGACAACCCTTATCACTAAGGGGTATGAAAAATAGATGTTGGCCGATTCTCAGACCTACTTAATATGCTCACAAAATTTCATGAGAATCGGTCATGCCGTTTCGGAGCAGTACGGGAACGAACATTGTGACACGAGAATTTTATATATAAGATGTCGTTTTTACTTTTGTGTCTGTAAATAAATAATATAAAAGTATATACAGGGTGTTTCCTAACTACTGTACGAAACTGCAAGGGGTGATTCCTTGTTCGTTTTACAGAAAAAAGGGCTTATGAACATAAAAAAGCATTTAAACAGATTTTAAAATATATTTACATAACAACAAGTAGGAGTATTTTTAGTTTTTTGATCGGAAAAAAATACAAAAGTAAAAAAAGTCAGTCTGTGGTGCCCACTGAGACGCCACTGTACCAAATAATTTTAATCTAGGTAGGGCTAAATAAACGTCCCAAAAACGTCCTATTACTTCAAAACCAATAAAAAAATGTTAAATGTAAATAATTGGGTACATCACAAAATACTTATTTACATAAACCAAAGCGTACCCAAACGAACCGCTTTTATCGATTACCGCTGTCAAACCAATGTCAAACCGCTATTTACCAGTCGGTAAACTTTGGTTAACTTACGGAACGTCACCTTAGATTCGTCATAAAGGTAGTAGTAAATATTTGGTATGACACTTTTTAAAATTCGGTAGCTTAACGACGCTAGGACGTCACAAACATGGCCGCCGGGCAAAAATCGTAATTAACCATTCAAAAGTCTAGTTTTATGCGAAGGAAGTAAAAGTATCATACAAATTTTGAAAAAGACAAGATAAAGTATCTTTTTATATACCGTGTCTACTTAAGTTCGCACCATATGGAAAACTTTTATATTATTAATTTTACGAAAAAAGTTATTCTTTACATGGGCGCCGGGAAGGGGTGCAAGGGGTGCACTTGCACTTGCACTTGCAAAATGTATGAAAAGTAGTAAGTTTTTTCAAAAAGTATTGATTTTAGACATTTTAATATGTTTTGCACCCCTGGCTATTGGGAAAGGAGCAAAGGAGAGGTAAAATGTAGTCATCCTGTGTTTCAAAGGACCTTTTTTTTGCTCTCCAAATTTTTTTCGACTTTAGTTTTTATTCTTTATAAAAAGTTTCGCATAGTCTAAAACCTAAAATGAATTCATCAAATATTAATTGTTTGTAGCAGTAGTATACGAGGTATGTCAAAAAATATGAATTGTAGTTAAGTGGAAAGTAACTTTATTTTTCATAACATTAAAAATTTCTATAGGAAAAGTTGTTTAATAGCAGAAACACTTTTTTAAAATGCAATTGGTTTACTTTTTTATTTTAAAAATAACGAGCATTTCTGTGATTTTTGACATTTCTTAAGCATTCCTTACACTTTACATTTCAAAATAAATATTAACTAATGTACAAACTTAAATTTTTACTGTTAATACACAAAATATAAAAAGGTTTTCTTTAAAAGAAACAAGTTTGCATTATTATTTTTTTTATTCCAAACATTTTTTCTTTACAAACATTTTTAATATTATAAAAATTATGGTACTTTCCTCTTGAGCAAAATTTTTTGACATACCTCGTATACTACTGCAAAAAATAATATTTGATAATTGCTTTTAAGATTTCAGACTATACTTTTTATAAAGAATAACTTTTTCTTCGTAAAATTAATAATAAAAAAGTTTTTATATGGTGCGAACTCAAGTAGAAACTGTATAAAAAAAAGGATGCTTTATGTTCTCTTTTTCATCACATTGATCCTGGCTCTATGCTTAATCAAAATTTGTATGATACTTTTCTCATAAAAATATACTTTTGAATGATTATGATTTTCGCGGCCATCTTTTTAACGTCCTAGCGTCGTTAAGCTACCGAATTTTAAAAAGTGTCATACCAAACATTTGCTACTACCTTTATGACGAATCTAAATTTGTGGGTTTCAGTCACTCCCCAGACATAAGACCAAAACATCCATTTTTGACTATGTGGTTCAACGCATACATGAGGAACTTTTTATAAAAGTTACTTTTTTAGTGAAATTAATAATAAAAAAGTTTCGCATATGACGCTAACTTACATAGACACACTGTATATGCTTGCTTAAAAAATATTAGTTTACGAATAATAAGACAGTTTTCTATTTTAATTTTTCTTTTTTTTTAAGATTAATGTACTTTCTTAGATATTTTTAACCGACTTCAAAATGGAGGAAGTTTTCAATTCGGCTGTATGTTTTCCTGTATGCGTTTAAGGTGGTACCTACATATAATTATTGTTACCAGCTTAACATGTTTCAAATATCAGCAAAGTGTCTATTGAATGTCAGATTTTTAAAAAGTTACCGGCTTTTTATATAATTAACAATATCCACTTGGTTACAAAACATTGTGGAACTCGACTGGATAATCTCAAATATTTACTAAATGGTAATTATTGAACGACTTCTCATAATATCATATGCATGACATTCCATATTAAATTTATTTTATAGCGCAATGTCAGGTAAAAATTAATTGATTTCACTGTAATACCTATAATAATATAACTTTTGCATTATTAAACCAATCTTTTAACAGATTGTAATCGGCTTAATCTTTTGTACATGCAATTTACAAACAGTTTTTGTCAAATACTAAGTTTTCCTTGTCCGTTTGGCTTCATCTCTAGGATGTCATAAGCAGCATTTTTTAACACGACTTTGTATATGATTTAAAGTCTTTCTGAACTATAATTTAAAAGTGTTTAAATAATTATATTTTTTAAAGCCTGTTTGTTACAACCAGCTAAAAAGTCGTTTTTTCTGTTTTAGCCAAAAAATCAGCTAGTCAAGAATCCTCAAGCTCAAATGAATTTGTAGAAAACGTTGTATGTAAGGTACAAGACCTCAACGAAAATGAAATGAAAACATTTGACCTAGACGAACACAAGGTTCTATTAGTTAAACAAAATGGAGTAATTAGTGCCTTGGGTACAAAATGTACCCATTATGGTGCACCACTGGTTGGTGGAGCCCTTGGGGATGGCAGAATTAGATGTCAGTGGCATGGAGCCTGTTTCAATATCGCTACGGGCGATATTGAAGATTTTCCTGGTACGTATAAAAACCGTGGTGACGCGAAAGAGCACTTCCTTTAGTTTTCCCTTTTAAGTTTGTAATTTAATAATAGTTTAAGATCCGAATAGAAAGCGATCTTTATTCATCTGTTTACCAGATAAAAACTGTTTTATATCAAATATAGTATTTAAACAAAGGTATCGCTATACAGTTGCTTAAAGCTAATATTTTTTCTGCAGACTGTCCACGGATGAACTTTACAAGAGGACACATGAATAAAAAATTTCATTTCAAATCAAATTAAAATATGCTTTATTGTTACAAGAGTTATCTTGTTAATAAAGCGTTTTTTGAGAAAAAGTTATTATTTATAAAAAAATTTGCTTATAAAAAATATGATTCACGAAGAGAAAATGTTGATTTTTGTATACAAGGTGCCCATGATTTTTCTCCAAATATATACTACCTATTTTTTATTTTTAAGCAAAATGTCATTTAGAATAACATTACTTAATTTACAGGAAAATTAAGGAGTTACACGAAACGGTCTTATTAAAAATTATTTATTTTAAGTTTTTGTAATAAAATAGCCACACCTGCTTTCCCTCAAATTCATATACAACAGAATTTTCCAGTTGTAAATTAATGTAATCAAGGCGTTTTATGAGAGAGATTATGGAGTTCAATAAAATTTTGTCTTGTTTTTATCAATTACAACTTTATTCTAAATAATTTTATTTAAATGACAATTTGCTTAAAACGGTTAAAATATTAACGAGTTTCTGTGATAAAACGCAACAGAAAAATTCTGGGGATGTGCGAATAATTCGAACTTATCGAATAATTCGTTCCAAATCGAATATTATTATTCGATTTGAAACTTATTCGAGAGTTCCTAAATAATTGAAAAAATAGGGATAATTTGAAAAATATGGAATAACTTAAAAAGTTTCAAATAAATCGGAAAGTTTCAAATAATTTGAAATGTCTTGAATAATTCTATTTTTCCAAAGTAAAATACTGCCGAGAGGGAAAAGAAATCTAAAGATAGGTTTAATTTAAATATGTTTAATAGTGTAAAACAAGATGTACCTTATGGAATTTAAATTGGAAATAATAGAAAATTTAGTGATATTTTAACAAGTCGCGATAGAATTCAAAATTTTTCGAATTACTTAGTTTTTATCAGAAATCCGATTCGAATATTAAATTATAACATTTGTTTTACCTGATTTTAAAATTAAACACAGTTTATTATGTTGCATTCACTTACCGTATTTCTTTTTACATTCCTAGTTACATTAATTACTTATTTGTAAATTTTACTATCCCTAAAGTCGATTGTCCCTTAAGAACACATTTATCCATAACTAATTTATTATTAGTATTATTATACATGAGTTTACTAAGTAACAATAATATCCATTATCTACTAGTGAATGATAATTTTAATATTTACTAGTTATACTTTTCTTTAAATCTTTAAAATTGTAATTCACCACGTCAAAAAGCTGTCCAACTTAAAATTAAATTAAGCTGGGTTTATCGAACTTCGTAATAGTAATTTTATTTTTTAATCCTAAGAGCTGATGATCTGATTTGCTGTCAATTTCAAATCATTTAATCGAATCCAAGATTTTAGGAATTAGGAATAAAATCAGGATTATGAAAATGGATAACCTTGGCCACAAAATAACTAATGCGATAAGCTTGGTTAAGCTATATTTATCTATGACTTTGCCTTACTTTTTAAAATTGCCAATTTTAAATTATAGATTTGTATTTAGTTAACCGTAATTTATTTTAATGGTCATGGATAAAGTATAACATTCTATTTTCCTATACAGTGTTTCCCAAGATAGGTGTAACAAGAGGACAAAGAAACCAAAAATTTAGGGAACACTGGTCGCATGGTCCAAAACTAATAATAAATTCAAAATTTTACTCCAATTGGTATTATTCAGGGCGATTTATAACTAAAAATATAAAAAATGCCCAAAAACTAACTAGTTACTTTTATTTTTAAAAATAGAACAAAATTGTATAAGTAAATGTTGTAGATAATTAAAATTTATGTCAGAATTTGAAGTTAAAGCATGAGAATTAAAAAAATGCAATTATCATTTTTTAACATCACGCATTCCAACTTAAATAATGGGCAAGTGGGAGCAAAATTTAAAAGATAATTTAATAATTATAAATACTTTTTTTTAATTCGATACTTTAAGCCAAGTATTTTTGAAAACTGTTAATGCGTAATGCAAAAAATTGACAAAAGTATTTTTTTCTTTAATTCTTAAATTTTAAATACATTTTATTCTATTTTTATAATTAAAGGTACTTAATACAGGGTGTTTCAGAACTGTGGGATCAAACTTCTAGGGGTTATTCAGGGCAACAGTAGAAAACATTTGAGTATAGGGACCCATGTCCGGAAAAGTGTCGACGAGACGCGTTAAAATTTGGAAAGACGATGAATTGCCTAAATATAATTTAATGCATTTAATTTTTGCCTTTTTACATGATATAATTACAAAAAATTAAATAATTAAAAAATAATTAATAAAATTATTTAAAAAAATATTAATAAAATTAAAAATAAAGAAATTAATTTTGTACATGTTGACATTGATATTGACATTTTAAACAATCGTTGTAATGATATCATGTACAAAAGGCAAAAATGAAATACATTAAATTCTATTTAGGCAACTCATCTTTCTGAATTTAGACGCGTCTTAGGGCTGTAGAGCCGTAGTAACACTTTTCCGGACATGGGTTCCTATACTCAAACGGTTTCTACTGTTGAACTGAATAACCCCTAGAAGTTTGTTCGCATAGTTCTAAAACACCCTGTATATTACTAATTGAAGTAAAATTTTAAATTTATTAGTTTTGGATCATGCGACCAGTTTTCCCAAAAGGACGTTTAAAAATTCCAAAATTTTTGGTCCATTTGTCCTCTTGTAACGCCTATCCTGGGACACACTGTATACAGCAGGGGTGGCCAACTTGTTTAGGCCCAGGATCGACTTTTCAGTGACGACAGCCAGTGCGATCTACCACCTCATTTTTCTCAAAACCACAATCATTCGTAACTACCGCCCGCCCTTTCTCCGACTTTTCGCCTTTCATTTTCACATTTTTCCGCCCCTGCAGCGGTGCGCCCTGGTGCCTTGCACCACCCGGTAGACACGGCCCTGGTTCTAGGTATTTATATTTTTGACCTTGCTACGATCGACTGTACTAATAGTCGCGATCGACTGATCAGGGTGTTAATTAGGTAAGTGCAATAAATTTAATAGACCATTTTTTTACTAATTCTGAGTAAAAAAACAATTAAACCTGTGTCCTAAAATTCTTTATTCTCAAGATACAGAGTGATATACAGTGGAGGCTCGTGTATTGAAAAACAGGGGAGGCTAGCGTTTTAAAGACTATATACACACAAAAAAGGTCGGTATTTTTTTTGGGGTACCGCACTTGTTTAAAGCAAAATACGTGATATTTGCATAAATGCAAACAAAAATTGTGTATTGCCGCATTGGTTAAATTTATGGGGAGGCTAAACCTCACTTGCCTCCTCTGACGAGCCACCACTGGTGATATCGTTATAAAAAATTTTTTGGTGAATATATAAAATATCATCACCCAATTTTATGGTAATTTAGTGATTTTATTTATAGCATTGAGGGGTATTTTATCACTAGCCTAAGTAAGAAAGTTCTAGCGGCAACTGGATGAATACTTCTGAAAAAGAAAAATGTACATTATACATTTTTTTGTCATATTATTTGTTTTTAGATTAAGCAAATAAGTATTTAATATTTTAAATAACTTGCTTAGTTGTAAATAAGTTATATTGCGTCCATTACAAGATTGTCGTATCGGGTCAAACGATTTCTGTGGACAAGAAATGCGGCCCGGTACGATCGGTTGCGACCCTCCACAATTGGACGCCTACTATAATAATGTATTATTTTAGACACAGGCTTGGTACTGGTGTTAATTAATATGTAATAAGAAATTAAGTTATAAATATTTTTGATAAATTATTTATTTATTAATTTCAGGTTTTGATTCGTTGCCATGTTATCAGGTGACTATTGATAATGACAATGTTAAAGTCCGAGCTAAAAAGGCTGATTTAGTTGCTAATAAAAGGGTAAAAACTATGGCTGAAAAGTGTCCAGGGTCAAAAGAGCAAATAGTAGTAATTGGGGAGGACCATCAGGAGCGATAGTTGTAGAAACTCTAAGACAACAAGGTGAGTAAATGAACTATTAGGTCAGTTTTAAGCAAAAAAGCTTTACTTGAGGGTTGTCCAGATTTAATTGTAATTGCAAGGTATATTGGTTATTAAACTACACCACTGTATTCTACGTATAATATATGCTTAGTAATATTACTTTTTATTATTCTGTTATAGCTTATAAACAATAAAATATAAAGAAAATTTAAAAAATAATAATGATTTTGCCCTGTATATTATAAAATTAAAAAGTAGCGATACTTCGCGAAAACTGCAAGTCTCTATATTTAATAATAACCAAGATACCGATACAAAATGGATCAAATTTAACGCATGTGATTCTGTATGTTTTATTTAAAAGATGACCCCCCATTTACAGGCTCAAAGTTTAAGCCTGACTTACTGGAAAAAACGCAAGTCGCTAGCTTGAGTCGTTTATAATATATTTCTTTTTTTTTTTTAGAGATTTTTTAACATTTTTACAGCAACTTTTTATGCAGATTGCAGATATGGTTTAAATTTTTTCTAAGTTGTTGAAGTTTTATTATTTTTTTTGTTTTTTGTTTTTTTATATTGATGTACCCATACTGGTCAATTTTAGGTTTTGCGGGTGATATAGTATTAGTATGTAAAGAAAATTATTTGCCATATGATCGACTTAAAGCAACCAAAACTATGGACTTTGACATCGAGAAAGCTCAATTCAGGAACGACAAGTTTTACAAAGATAATGGAATAGAAGTTTTAAAGGTAATTTTATTTATGTAGGTATTTACTTAAATAGTTTACAAGATGATCCATTAAAAAGTTCGAACTGTAATAAGCAAAGGTAAAAAACAGTATGGTAAAAAAACTCTGTAAGGGACGATTCCTGGCATGATTTTAAATATAAAAAGTTTATATAAACTTGAGTCTACAATTTTTTGTTTTCAAGATACCGATATATTAGGATAGTAAAATTTTTAAAGACACTTATATGAGTAAAATTTGGTAATCTATTTATATAGGGTCTGGAGAGGTTTTTATTAAGAAAGAATGTAATAAAATGATTCTAAATCAACCAAAAAACTAAATGATGGTAAATATCGATTTCTGACAACATCATGCATGAATTTATTACGTGTTCTGTAGCAAAAGTCTCACTAGAATTACTGTCTATGTGGTACCAAATTATTCAGGGGTAAAATCCCTAGTGCATTTAATTTTTCCGAGAAAAATTTGGAAAAACAAGTTTCTAAATAATTTGTTTTAACAAATAGCATGAGCGAGAGTGGTTTTAAAAGGCCAAGTCAAATACGATTTTCCACTTTCGCGAATGCTATTTGTTAACTTAGACAAACTTACCTTTATTTTTAATTCTTCATAAGATCAAATTATAAAATAATCGAGTTTTCATTTAGAAAAATATACTTTTGTAGATTTTTCAATTTTATTTTTAATCTTATTTTTTAAACACGCTGAATTAATATTTTGTAAAACTTTACACATCCTGGGTTACATTTGGTGCTCCTAAAATTAAATAATAGGAAATTTTTTATAGGATAAATACTAAATATTTTTTGGTCGGCTGTTATTTTTGAGAAGTTAATTTAAATATGTATAAACGCCTAGACTTAGGTATAGGACATGATACACAAAATATGTTTATAATTTCGTGTAGAATCCGAAAATGTAATAATATATAGGGTGTTCCATTTAAAATAAGCAAGGTGATACGCACTTCCGGTATAACCGAAAGTTCCAAATAGGTGAAATATTTGCTGTATAAAGATCGTTTTTATTTTAACCTAGTGCCAAAATTGTAAAAATGTATCCTTAGTAGTTTCCGAGATATTTTAATAGGACACTTACCGTGAATAACCCTGAATCAGTGGTGCTATTTAAAATTTAAAAGTAGCAGTCATTTCCGGACAAACCGAAAGTAATAGAAAACAAGTGTGACACGTCGATTGGTGTTTTGCATGTATGCGTTCTTTGTTTAATTGCTATCTGCCAGTATTCATTAAAAATCAGTTGGAAGTATCGAGCTGGCACGGCATAATTTTTGATTACAATAAACTAGAAAATTGCAACGTCTACCCTGATAGTCGGTATCGGAGCATTGATTTCTGACGGGTATTTTTTTTCAAGAACTCTTTACCTAACCTCTTTCAGGTTGTTTATTTAATTTTAGGGCGTCGAAGCAACTGCAGTAGATACCTGTAAAAATATTGTAACCTTAGGAAATGGAAAAGAGTTAAAGTTGACAAACTCTTTGTAGGAACTGGAAGTAAACCTCGAAGACCCAATGTTCCCGGAGCTGACTTAAAAAATGTGTTGGTCATAAGAGGCTATGATGACGCACAGTGAGTAAAGCAATAAATGTCATACCGTAAGGGGTAGAGTAATACTTATCGACTATCGAAAATGCTATTGTAAATTTATTGAATTATTTCTCTTGTTTATACAGTGACCGCCATTAATGTTGAACTTTATGGAAAATTTAAGATTATAATTATTGTTCCACATCGTTTTTGTCTTATAGAAAACGCCTTTACCCTTCGGATTTTTAAATTTATTTTTATGTCATTATTTTATGTTTAGATTAATCTGAAGATATATTTTTAAACCATTGTAAAAATTTTTTTATAGTCCTGGGCCAGTAATAACATGGACTTCTGATTAAGAACCCTTTTAAAACCTTTTTAGGGGGATTCCTTTTGACGAGTCTCCCACGAATATTCAAACCACCATATACATACATATGGAAGTGGCGCCATGTTTTATTGATTTTGTTTAGATAATTAGAACTTTTTCAACCCAAATAAAATGCATATAAATGTATATATGCATGATGCAGGCTCATTCCTATTTTTTAAATGCGATTTTTCAAGAGTGGTACAAAATATCGAATTAAATAATTATATCTTTTTGTATAAAAAAGGATCAAACAGTAAAAGCAAAATTCCTAGTTTCTATTACCTTTAACATAAATGTAAACATAAATTGAAAAAAAAATCGTCCCACCCTGTATAAAGCCGTTTTACTAAACAGTTATTCATATAAGCTAATTTAGTTGCCCAAATATCATTAATACTGTGGCAAAACTTCAAAAGTTTTAAATTATTTTTTTTCTAACTTTGAAAGTCAATAACGCCCCAGCGAATCGCAATAGAAACCTTTTTATAAAGTACTGGCATTATTTTGGCTCACTGTATCACCCCCTCATTTACGACATTACCTTTTCGAACACCCTGTATACAGTGTGGTCAATTATATACAGGTGTGCAATAAATAGAAAACTTTTTTATTTGCAATTTGTCAGAAAATTTTATTCGTCATAAAAGTTGGTGCATGGTCTCAAACTGTATAAACAGTAGTTAGTTTTCTTAAATGTTCTATGATATACAGGGTAGATCAAAAAGATAAAAAACTGCTTAAGAGTAAAGTACCCTTAAGCCTCGTTTCCACGATTATAGTTTTCGCGATAGTTGCTATCATGATAGTGACTGTCACATGAACTATCGTGGACTATCACTATGTAAATAACCCGATAGTAGCTATCATGATATCGCGATAGTACTTTCGCACTTTCTCGCTTGACTAGATAGTTCGTCGTAACTTTCATGATAAAAGTTGTTGGTTGTTAACGAATTGCACGTGGTACGTGATTTTTACAATAAATCTTACAAATAATTGTAGAAACTGCAGAATTAGAATGAGCCGTAGGCAATTTACCATAATGCATTTTTTGGAAGAATATGAAAGGTTTTTATGTTTATGGATAAAAAGCTCTCCCGATTGTAAAAACAGAGCAAGGAGGGACCATGCTAAAGAAATTCTGCTGCCCTTATTATGACTTTCTACATTAATAATACATTGGTTACTACCGTGATAGTTTTTATACGTGTAGACACCTCAATTTCATAATAGAACCTATAGAGGTTAGTAGGATGAGAGCACTTTCACAACAGTACTATCACCGTGAACACTAGGCTTTATTTTTAAAAATATAAAGACTTATTAAATGGAAAAGTTATAAAATTAAAAGTTATGCCTAAATACCAAGTCATGGCTTCCTATTCAGGGTTTTATTTATTTATTTTTTTATTTTTTTTATTTTAAGTTATCTGTTCTACACTTTCATAAAAATTTGAAACACAAATTTTACAAGGTAAATAAGAAATTTTTATACGCATTTTATTATTTATAGTATATTTTCCTTAATAAAAAGCATATTTGTATAATTTTAGAGCCCTATTAAATATCCTTGCAACAAACTTGAATTTAGCGGTTAGCTAAAAAATATAAATGAGGTTCAGTTTTACAACGCTTCGATTTGATTAAATTTGTGTAAAAGTCAATTGGTTGGAACTACTTTAAAGAAATATGGAATCAAAATAATAAAAATCTGTATCATACAGGGTCAATTCAAAAATGTTTCGATAAATGACGCCATGACTTGGTATTTAGGCATAACCTTGATTCTAAATAACTTTTTGATTTAACATTTTGTTGTATTTTTAAAAATAAGGGTACTTTACGCTAAAACAGTTATTGCTTTTTTGACCTACTCTGTATATACTTTAACTTTTAATAAAACTAACTACTGCTTATACAGCTTTGGACCATGCACCAACTTTTATATAGAATCACATTTTCTTACAAATTGCAAACGTTAAACGTTTTTCATTTGTTGCACACTTAATAGGCCACACTGTATATGCATTGATAAAAATATGTATTATATATTTTAACATATACATTACAACATTTGTAGTTATGCTCACTCCCAAATAAAACCTGACTCTGAGGTAGTGGTTCTTGGTGCCAGTTTTATTGGAATGGAAACCGCAAACTATTGCGTTGATAAAGTTAAGAGTGTAACAGTAATTGGTAGAGGTTCTGTACCATTCGATCAAATTTGGGGAGAACCAATTGGTTCCGCCATATTAAAGCTTTTGAAAACAAGGGTGTGAAGTATATAGGAAAAAGTGGTAAGTAGCGTTGTTATTTTTGTCGTTTTTTATTTTAACAATTACAATGTATATAGTAAGCGCCAGACCTTCCTTATTTTGTAAAAGCTGAAAGTTTGTCAGCGCATGCTCCCAACATAGGTAGAAGTGATGGAACACTATAAAGTTTGACTCATAGTGGCTTTGGCAGGTACCAGGTACCAAGGGTTAATAAATTAAAACTTAACTTTTGTCATTTTCTAATTGCTGAATTTTCCATTGTTTTACTTGGGTAGAAGATATTTTTCTAGTTGCCAGACAGTTTTGACGGTTTCAACGTCTTGGCAGATAAACATTTTGGGATAGCCCAATGGGCCGAGGAAGTACAATATTTCTGTTATTTAACAAAATATGACAAAAATAAGATTTCAGGGTTTCGAAATAGGCATATGTCTTAAAAATAATTTGATGTATACAGAGTCTCCCAAAAAAGTAATTGCTGTGAGGTTACTTAAAAAAATTTCGCATTTAATGCTCTGTATACATCAAAATATTTTTAGGACATACCTATTTAGAAAACCTACAACTCTTATGTAAGACTTTTTTATATCTTGTTAAATAACAGAAATATTAAACTTCTTTGGACCATGGGGCCACACAAAAATATTTGTGTGCCAAGAGGGGTTGAAACTGTCAAAACTGTCTGCCGACTGGGAAAATATCTTCTAATAGGTACCCAAGTAAAACAATAGAAAATTCAGCATTTAGAAAATGACAAAAGTTAAGTTTTAATTTATTAACCTTTGGTACCTGGTACCTGCCAAAGCCACTATGTGTCAAATTTTATTGTCTCCCATCGCTTCTACCAATGTTGGGAGCATGCATTGACAAACTTTCTGCTTTTACAAAATTACAAGGGTCTGCCGCTCACGGGCTCTTAATTCTAAACAGTATTTATATTAAAGTTTTTTTAATTTAGGTATTACGAAAATCAACGACAACGGTGATGGTGCAGTATCAAGTGTTGAACTAACTGATGGAACAACATTGAAATGTGATATATTGTTTTTGGGTATCGGAGTGACATACTGTACTGATTTCTTAAAAAGCTCTGGAGTTCAGTTGCTCTCTGATGGATCTGTAGAGACAAATGAATATATGCAAACTAATGTCCCTAATGTTTATGCAGGAGGAGACATTGCATGCGCGCCTGTATATGCTTATAATAATACCAAAGTCGCTATTGGTAAGTACATGTATTTATTTGTACATACCTACTTATCAAAATGTGTCCTAATATCTTAACGGGTTTTCGATAAATGTAAAATAAACTGTTTAAGATGGAAAAGTTATGCCATATGACATCAAACAGGGACGTGGCGCGGACGCGAAATAATTTAGTTATTCACCAAAGTAGAATGCCCCTGCTTCGTTTTGTCTGCGTTTTTTGATAAAAAATCTTTCTATAAACATATATCCGAGTAGCTTCAATTCTGAGATACAGAGCGTTAAAGTTTTTTTTACACAAGTCCATGTTTAAAAATATCTTAAAGATATGATTCCGAATACTGCGGCACGCAGAAACCCGCCGACGCTAGCGCCAGAGCCATTCATATTTTGCTTTTACCTTGGGGTGTATAATAATATAACAAGTAGCGGTAATATAAATAGTTTTGGCGCTGGCGTCGGCGGTTTTGTGCGTGCCGTTATGCTCGGAATCATAACTTAACGATCCTTAAACCAATTTGTTTAAAATTTGGTCCGGATGTTTGTAATAATAGTCCCTGGGCCAGTAATGTAATTCACTTCATATTAATTACACTTTTAAAACATTTTTAGGGGAGTTCCTTTTGTCGAGTCTAACACGAATATTCATACCGCCATATATGAAACCGGCATGTTAACCCAGTCTATCAATGTCAAATGTTTCGGGTGTCGGACCGGGCAAACGCGTTACTTTTTTGTCGGACAAGTTTATCACAATGTTAAGCACGCAATTTTTAAACATTGTGCCGAAAATCGTAGGAATTACAGTTGCGAAACCCGCCTATTCCGATACCCAAAAGATGTCAATGGGCCTTATGGTTTCGTGACTGTAACACATACGATTTTTGGCACCATGTTTAAAAACTGCATGTAAAACATTGTGGTAAACTTGTCCGACAAAAAAGCAATGCGTTTGCCCGGTCCGACACCCGAAACATTTGATATTGTCAGGCTGGGGTTAACGTGCCGCTTCTATATATGGCGGTATGAATATTCGCGGTAGACTCGTCAAAAGAACTCCCCTAAAAGGTTAAAAAGTGTTATTATTATTATGAAGTGAATTACATGACTGGCCCAGAGACCAGAGGATAAGGCACTTATTTATCTTCAACTGGATTGACATAATCAGGTCCAGAGACACTGGGCATCACTTATACGGTCGATATTATTAAAAAATAATAATAATAGTAATAATAATAACACGTCACTAACCTTTTGTAGTTTTTGTATTTTTTTCGATAAGACAATAAAAATACAACTTATTGGTGCCTTGTATTTTCTTTGTGCATAGCTTTGTTTTCCCAAAATAAATCGTATCCAATTTAGCTCAATCTAAAAGAGTCTAAAAGGCATAAAATAAAAACCTAAAATAAAAATATACAGTAGTGGATGGCAAAATTGACACTTTTTAATAAAATAGACGACTACTGGTCAGAATTATTAATTTTTATTCTGGTATTTATTTTTCTTTTTCTGTTACCTAATATAATTAATAAATTAAGGATAAGTTAAAGTGTCCTAAATTTTTTAAAATAAAGCTAAAGAAGAAAACACAAAGGACCTAAAGTTGTATTATAATATGTTTAATCGAAAAAAAATCTAAAATCTCCAAAAAAAAACAGTGGCGTACTTGTTTTTCTTAATAATAATATATGTGGTTGTCGTACCTACTGGGACGCCACTAAAGTCAATCGTTTTAATCTGGTTGGGATTTAATAAGCGTCCTATTACCTAAAAAAATTGAACCAAATTTAAACCAAGTCGGTTTATGAATATTTAAAATATTCATAAAATATCTACTTTTTGAACTTAACAACAACCGCAGACATACATAATATGTTCAAAGACTTTTTTATATAAAACATCATAATAAATCATTGCTTGAAGTTTTGTACTGTAGTTAGAAAACACCCTGTATGTATAGTGAATAAATCAAGAATAAATAAATTAGGTAGAGTCCGCGCCACGTCTTTGTTCGATATACGACCTTGTCTCTTCTGTGAGCGCTTCGCCGAGCCTAATATAGTGTTAATTTAAAATGAAAATAAACAGTAACATTATTTTAAAAACCTAAAAATAGAAAACATGTGTCGTTGGGTCTTTTTAGGTCATTTTGGATTAGCTCACTATCACGGCAGAAAAGCCGCTCTAAACATGTTGGGAAAACAGGATCCTATTAAAAGCGTTCCATATTTCTGGACCATGCTCTTTGGTAAAGGTATTAGATATGCTGGTCACGGTAAATTCGATGATATTATTTATACAGGGGACGTCGAAAACTTGAAGTTCATGGCATTCTATTTAAAGGGTGATGAAGTTATTGCTGCTGCATCTTGTGGTAAGATTGAAAATTTGAATTAAAATGAATTATTCAGGTGTTTCGGTTTTTTGGTTAAAATAAAAATATACAATAAATAAAATTATAACAGCGTTTATAATAGAAACATCTAAAAAAAAACTTTATTACTGATTTAGTTAATATACAGACTGTCCACGGATGGCGTTAACAAGAGGACATATGGACCAAAAATTTCAATTTTCGAAGAAAAGTCATTCTTCATAAAAATTTTTGCTTTTAAAAAAAAAAGGAGATTCACGAAGAGAACATGTTAATTTTTATACAGGGTTCACAGAAACTTAAAAAACATGATTTTTCTACAAATATAATTTAAAAAATTATTTAAAATAACATTTTGAATAACTTTATTAAAGTTACAGGGGTATCAAAAGATTCATGAAACCGATTTTGAAATTATTTTAAATTTTTATAATAAAATGACCCAAAAAACTTTTATAATTTGCTTTTCAAACACGTGCTTTTTCCAAATTCCTAAAAAGCACAATTTTTCAACTGTAAATACCTGTTTTCGTCAAATTATAAGTTTTAATTAAAAAAAATATTATTGTTTTTATCGATTGATATTTTACTAAAAAATGATAAATACAGGTAGTCTTGGGGAAAAACCATGTTTTTTAAGTTGTTGCGAACCCTGTATATAAAATCAACATTTTCTCTTTGAGAATCCAATTTTTTACTTACCTACATAATAAATGTTGCTTTTTAAACGAAAATAAAGTAAAGTGTCGTAGTGTTTTACATTGTTGGATTCGCTTTAAAATACTGCATTTATGAAAGTGATATGGTCCTATCTTGGTTTTTGAGCTAGGGTAAAACTAAAAAACTGAAGTTTAGACCCCTCTGGTAAAAAAGTTAAAAAAGATAAAATGGTATTTTTCTAAAAGTAAGTATGAGGAGTGATTTTATAATAAACTAACCTTTAGATGAAAACAAAAAAAAAAAAATTTGACCAAAATTTGTTTTAAAAATATTGTATTCCGACTAAAAATGATCTGGAGAATCCGAAAAACAAAAAAAAACAGGGTGTCCCATTTAAAAAACAAAAGTTTCAGTCATTTCCAGTAAAAGCCTATCATATTCACCCAAAAATGACTTTTCGTTAGTCTAACAATCCTACCAAGTTTCGTCAGTATCGATAAAGAAATAAAAAATGGCAGCCGGAAAGTGATCTCGTTGTCACCCTAATTTATTACCTTTTTGATAAGTTGTCAGTCAAAGGAGATACAAGTGGTACTTAAAAATGCAATATTTTTAGTTCCGCACTGTAGCTCGAAACTAAAAGGGCTATACAAAAAAATTATCTCAGGTTTGCAAATATTTATAAATAACTGAGATACCCCGCATCAATGGCACCCAAAATGAAACAACCTGTACAAGGTCACAAGGTCATGTAACGACAGTGGTGATAAAGAACCATATTTGTGTTTTTTCCTACGACCACTTGTGAAAAATAGCAAATAGCACACTGGTTTCATGCATAGAAAATGCGTTATATCACACTAGTGTTGCAAAGTACTTTACTTTACAAGGCAGCCTTGCCGCTTGACCGTTCGACCTAAAGCGCCAGAGAAAAAACTTCTATAGATCAAATTCCTTTCTCTCTGTCTTCGTGTACTCAAACAACTAGTTAAATATTTTTTTGTTTAATCCCTTAATTAAACCTGAGGCTAATACACACTTTATGAATCCACTTTCTCTTATCCATTCATAAATAGAATCAGATCCTTCCGACGTTGCCAAATGCTTTCCATATTTTGCATGGTATAACGGACGTTTAGTAGCTAGCTGTGTTAGTAGTAGTTTTTTTCTTACTTTTAGGACTTTAGGTTATGCATTTACAATTTTCATATTTTTATATTTTTTCTCAAAAATATGAGAAAAAATGTAATTTTCACTTAATTTTACATGTGATGTTCAGTTTCAATAACTCGTTTTACCAATTTTACCCCACCCAGCACCCCTTTTCACTCCCCGGTCCCGTAAGATTGTTTACTGTTATTTTTAAAAAACGGAATATATTAGATATGCGCCACTTACGTTTTATTTAGAAGAGTGTCTAAAATATGTAAATATCAATAATTTTTAAAAACCGTTAAAATAGCAGAAAACCGTATTAAACTATTACCGTTATTACCTAACCAAACCATACAATTTTTATAAGTAAGGGCCTTTTTAAATTCCAAAATGATAAAAGTTATACAATGCTTCTAGGTAGGTGATTTTCGATGTAAAAGTATTGTCAAAACAGTATAATATAGCAGTGAGGAAAAGTACATATCACACTAGTGTTACAAAGTAAAAATCACCCTAGTGTAGCAAAGTTCTCAATTGTTTTTATTTTTTCTGTAAAGACAAACTTTATTTTTTTTTGGTGAATAATTTGTGGTCGTAGGAAAAATAGTGTACAGTACTCGTGTGAAAATGACTTTCTTACACTCGTGGGTTTGTCCCACTCGGCTAACGCCTCGTGCTACAATATTCCCACTCGTGTGAAATTAGTCATTTTCCACACTTGTAATGTAATATACTATTTTATCACATTAAAACCTAACTTAAAATAAAAGAAAAATAATATGACATAATTTCTATTTTTTACACACCTTTTTTATTTTAAATTCATTTAATTTTTATCGATACGTTTAAATATACAGTGCATTCCAATTAAAACGTAACGTCATTCATAATTTCGTTACACACTGTACACTTATAAAAAATCTTAAAACACGTCGATTTTTATTTTTAGGGGAACACATTTTTGTGCTAAAATTTACTTTTCCAGGGTTATCCCCGCCCCCACCAACAAAACGTCAAAAAATTTAAAAGGAAAAGGGGTCACGTGATTCTTTATCTTAAAGGATTTTTAATTCTCTTTTCAACCGACTTAACCTTTTCAAAATAAGTTTAATAGTTTTTGAGGGAATGTACCCCTTTCCCTAATTTGTTTTGCAAAGTACCAAGGCTTGCCTTGTACCTTTCGGAACCACCAAGACTTTAGCCCCTCCTAGCAAATATCGCCTATGATTGATTCAGTTGTTTTCTATTACTTCTGGTTTAGCGGGAAACGATCTTAATTTTCTAATTTTAAAGGGGACACCCGGTATATTTTTGTTCATTTGAATAAAAAATGTCATTCCGAGTACAATGACACTTTGCATTTGCTTTTGCATTTGACACTTAACCTAACCTAATATTTTTAATTTTTAATTAAGAGTGCATTAATGCGTTAAACTGTAAATTTTAGATCAAGGAGTCATTAAAAATAGATGTTACTTATCTATTTTGCATAAGCCATCTGTATACCTCCCAGTATAACCGGAAGTGCTAGAACTGTCAACATATTTTAGTTGTATGTCCCCCACTGACTTTATAATGTAACCAAATTTTCAAAAGCCTTTTTTCGAGAAATCGATTGCAGTGGTTCCTCGTGGGATACCCTGTATTTCCTATAAGTAATATTAAAGTTGAGCACGGATTATTACTCTCAACTCATAGGAACCCCTTATTAATTTTAATAAAAAAAAAAAAATTACGTAATTAATATTAATATAACATTATAAATAAAATGATCACAATCACTAAATATGTATTTGTTAATAATAATTTATAGGCATGGATCCTCTGGTATCGAAATTTGCAGAAAGGCTTGCCCAAGGAAGAAAGCTTTTTAGAAAAGATCTACAAGATGACCCTCTAGCTTGGAGTAAAATTTAAACGCTCCATTATGCACCTCTGATATTTCCTTAAATAAAATATTTTTTACATGGTATTATACACGGTATTATTTTGTTTTATATTTAATTTAATATTTGTTCTATGTACTTAAAAATATATTTCTATACAGTATTAAAAATATACAGTTTGTGTTAAATATAAGTATTTTTTTATATGTTTCCAAATTCAGAAAATATTAGTGCGTACAAATTTAGGAAGAAGAAAAATCCAGATTGGGAAACAAAGTGTTACACATGAGTAATAGGTTAGTTTGGTTTTGCAATTTTAAAAATAAAATGGGTTTACTCGTCCCTCGATCAGCTAATAATTAGAGTAAAAAATATTTAAATAGTTTAAAATACCTATATAACAGGTGTAGTATATCCAAGCCATCGCCTTCCAGATGTATAAATTGTACTAACGACCGAACGACCCATCCTCGCCGCGATGATCATCAACTTACCTGTAATTGCTGTACCGGTGAGTGACTCCATCTATGAAGCAGTAGATTTATTAGTTTTAGATCTTCTGTTTTTGCCTTGTTTTCAGGCCTTAGCAACATAATCTTATGTTTACATTCTTTTATAAGCGGGTGTTTGCGGGAACATTGACGACATTGCAATTTGTAATCGCAATAATAAACAAATTTTTATTAAGTGTTTTGTGAAAATAATATATTCGTTTACGTTAGGTTGTTCTATTGTGTTTTGTTTTAACGTTAACACTTAGACGAGGTTAAAGCTCACAAATTATTTTTTCATTAAATCAATGCAATCTAAAACACCGGCTTAATTTTAACTTTTACTAATTCAAAGGGATTAATAATATTACATATTATCCGGCTAACTCTCTCCTTTTTACACGCACATTTTGTGGCTGTCTTTTCTCCTCTATATTTTTTATACAAAATAGAAAAAAGCTAAATACATTTTAATTATGCGTTTACGTTATGTTGTTCTATTGTGTTTTGTTTAAACGTTAACACTTAGACGAGGTTAAAGCTCACGAATTATTTTTTTATTAAATCAATGCAATCTAAAACACCGGCTTAATTTTAACTTTTACTAATTCAAAGGGATTAATAATATTATATATTATCCGGCTAACTCTCTCCTTTTTACACGCAAATTTTGTGGCTGTCTTTTCTCCTCTATATTTTTATACAAAATAGAAAAAAAGCTAAATACATTTTAATTATGCAAAATATAAACTATTAAAATCCGAAATTTTAATGGACTTGGACTGATTAATATATGAGTGACTATGCCAAATAAATAAAACATAAGTAAAAAAATATATACAATATGAGCAACGGTGTTTGGTTCATCGGCAAGCAATAGATTAACAAAACAAGCACTATTAGTCACACCTGTTTACATGCCGGGATTTAGTTAGATTGTCTTTTTTCCTCACATTGTCTATATGTTATGTTATTTAACTGAACCTGTATATTTTAAGAAATAACAAATGCATTTTTGTATAAAGGGTGCATTTTTCCACAAGAACCCAACGTTTTCAGGACCAGTAGTCTATTATTTTTCCACTGCCGAAGATTTACGAACTATTTAGAAAGAATAATACGAAGTACAGACAAGAAATAGAAAGGTCATTTATTTCCTGTCTTCTTTCTATCGAATTACAGAGTGAGGGAGCAGGTATTCTAATCCTGTGATGCATCATGGGTAATGTGTCAAACGTTCGCCCCACCACGAATGTGTCAGACACGCTTGCCAAGCGAATGCATGCGAACTCCTCCAATAATAAAAATTGTTTTTCAACAATAGATGAGTGCTTATTTTTCCCCTTTCTACAATAATATTAAATAAAAATAAGAAAGTAAAAAATCTTCACCTAATTGTTTCCTATTGTGTCCTCAATTTCTCCGGTTAAACAGATTTTCCCCAAGCGCAGTTTATTATATACCTCTGTTTTATATTGACAGTATAATAATATGACATATTATGGTCCCGTGGCGTCGTCGTTTTTTACATTCGTACCGATCACTTACGGTGTGTACTAAGTCTAAATCGCCGTCAATGAACATTTTTTTTATTATTTACTTTTAATTTTTACAGATAAAGTAATGATATCAACACTTTTATGTAGTTTTGTTATAACTAATAACTAAAAATAATATTTTTAGCTAATGTTCTCATGGGACAAGGGACAACTGACATAACTAATTACTATTATTTTATTTAGGGCATTGAATTGTTGCGAAATGTACTAAATTTTATTACTATAATAATAAAAATAAATTGTCGGTTTAGACTAAAAATTTCTAAAGCCGCTTCCAGCAATTCGCCAAACATCCATCCAAACTAACCAACCTATTTGCGCGCTCCTTTGAAGCCAAAAACTCACACGCTCTGAATCACCGGCTAATAATTCGCCAAGCCCTTGAAACGACGTACAGTGCGTCGATATGTATGCCGAAATCAATATTTTCATAATAACCTTAAATTATTACTTAATTATTAATTAATAAATTTACTCATAGATAACCAGATAATAACAAGACAACTTGTTTTCTGTTTTTTTGCTTTGCCAATATAAAAATATGCAGCTTTATATGTGGTCATTTTTATAATGCAGAAAAGTGTCTTCCCATTTGATTTTTTCTTTTTAAGTTTATAGGTTAACTACAATTAGTATAAGAAAATCTGTAAGGTTTGTATTGTAGAAAAAAATAATATATAATATAAGTATATAACCCAAGAAACAAATAAAAAGTTTAAAAACCATTTAATTTACCAAAATTAGGTAGTTTAGATGTTATTATTATTTAACTTAGTGTTTGTTAATGTTTTAACGTAAGAAGAAGGTATTTATAGGATAAAAAACGTTAATCCTCAGTTTATTATATTAAGAATTGACTATTTAACAATATTCTCTGTTCAAAAAAATGATTATTATGTAAATACTTAATGTGTACCACAACCCTCATATATTGTTAAAAAATAATTGTTATTACTGGAGGAGTTCGCATAGAAATACTTAATTTGCCGGTAGTGTGTCTGACGCACTCGTGGTGGGGCGACCGCTTGAAACATTACCCATGATGCATACATAGAATACCTGTATTTTATCATATCTTAGTCCCAAAGGATTGTCATAGTATATAGGAAGTTTTACTTTTGTTAAAATGTTTAATAAACTTTTTTATTCTGGAGAAAAGCTAAATACTAGATTATTTAAATTTAATCTCTCAGAAAACATATAAACTATAAAAAAAAAGGTTAAAAGTACCTACCATTTTATTCACCAAACTAGCTTTATTTAACTAAATATAGATTTGTTTAAGTCAAAATACCCATATAACATTTTTTGCCGGCGTTGTACATTTAATTTACTGGCATTGCCAACACTCTTTAATGGCAAGGCATTGGCAAAAAGGTATCAAAAAGACGCGAAAGTGGGCAATTGGCCGTTATTAGGCCACGTGTTGCAGATAATGTGATGGCATCCGTCATTAATAAGTTATTGGCAAAAAAATGCGTTTAAGATGATGGCATCCATCATTAATAAGTTATTGGCAAAAAGATAACAAAAAGACACGAAAGTGGGCAAATGCAGATACTCCCAAGCAGCAAGCTTATTGACGAAAATTGTCACATATACTTTTTTAAAAGCTAAAATGATGCGATATTTTATTTGAAAATTAAAATAGGAAAAAACTCCTTACTGCATGCAATTTCCTTGCAATGCAAAGTACCATCTCTTGAAACACTGTCCAAATTGGAGATGCAGATTTTTACATAGCCGAAGATTTTTCTTTCAAAGCCAAGTGAGTTCACCTACCGCAGACCGCTCTCGAATTATTTTTGTCTAATGGGTACGGTTTAGACGATAAAAAGCGAAGATATTGCAGAAACGTAGTAGTTTATTGTCCATTACGCCATCTATCGGTATGTCAAAAAACTATTAAATATATATATATAATATTTTTCATTAACACGTCTTTAAAACTTTTAATAAGGTTTTAAACAAAATGTTTACAGCTCCTAACAGTCTACTTGAATATCTTGCCTTCTCGACTAGCCATCACCAATTAATCACACAACACACACTTATTAGGTGATGAATACATTTAATTATGTCTATTAAAAAACTCTTTTCTTTAAAAAAGAAACTAAAAAGCTAGAAAACCACGTAGAAAACAAATGCACAAAGCGGTCACCTTCGGTCGAAATTAACGTAGCTAATTTTACCATCATTTTATTTTTATTCGCTTCAAAATACATAATAAACATTTAGTTTGACCTAATTTTTATTTGCATGATTTTTAACAATAAAATGTTATGAAAAGGCCATTTTCTTTAAATTATGTAAAAAAACATAAAATAATGTCGTTTAGCTGCCATTATATATAAAACAGATCAAAAAAATGTCTTTAATGTTGGTTAAATACCAATGTTAATAATATGGTTTAAAAAGTATAAATATGCGTTGAAGGTTTGCCTTCAAAAATCCAATATTTATTTGCCTGCAACAAAAACGCGTGTTTTATTAAATCAGGATTGGTATGCCGCCATTTTTGTATGCTTGCCGGCAATTCGCCTGCATGTAAAATTTATTGGCAATTAAGGGTTTATTTAGGGTTGACTTTTTAATGCGTATAAGATGTTGGCATAATATTGCCACCAATTGCCAATGCTTTACCATCAATGCCAATATGAAAAATGTACATTGCCGGCAAATAGTGTTTGCTGGGATTATTATGTCAAAATGAATTTTCTCTGTCGCAAGCATGTGCTCTCACTCACCATAGACTAAAGTGACCACATTTTCAATTATTGAAATCGGGACAAGTGAAAGAAGATGGTTCTTTTCGTACTTTTTTACTTTTCCCCAAACTTTTTGAAGAGCCAAAAAAAAGGTCCTCACTTTTCAAAATATCCCGGAAAACACCTTAGGAAAACTATTTAGTTTTCTATGGAAACGCTTATACTACTCGAAGGTCGAAGAAAGAATAAGTCCATCACTGGGTGATAAATGACAATAATTCAAGCGACTTTTTTTTAATAGACGGATCAGAAGAACTATTTGAAAAATGCTAACTTGGCCAGGTTGTTAGAACTCTCATCGGAATAGTAATCAAATATCTTAGTGCAAAATGGCATGTAATAGTCAAGTTTTGTTTGTTGTTGTTGCAGTTAATATCGTATTTGTTAAATATATTTTTTTATGATTTATTGAATAAATGAAATAATAAATACAAAAAAGTTGCTAAGTGTTTTGTTGGTTGTTAAAGCAAAAAGGAAAAATTCCCTACTGTCTTGGTGTATAATAAAAATATTTTACTCCCTTTAAAGACAGTTAAAAGAAAACGTCCTGCTTTTCTATGCTATCCACCACGACTCTCTCCCCAGACCGGTTTCGCCTGCCTTACAGGACTCCTCAGTGAGGCTGTATCGAGTCGTGGTGAATAGCATAGGAAACCAGCGTCCTCTTATTAGACAAGTTTCGTTGTCCAGCGGTAGGATATTAAATCCTGCCGTTGATGCCCTACTGAAATCGCATTCAGTAAATACGAGCATCAATTGTAGCGGGGTGGCTATGTATGTTAAAGCAAAAAGGAAAAATTCCCTACTGTCTTGGTGTATAATAAAAATATTTTACTCCCTTTAAAGACAGTTAAAAGAAAACGTCCTGCTTTTCTATGCTATCCACCACGACTCTCTCCCCAGACCGGTTTCGCCTGCCTTACAGGACTCCTCAGTGAGGCTGTATCGAGTCGTGGTGAATAGCATAGGAAACCAGCGTCCTCTTATTAGACAAGTTTCGTTGTCCAGCGGTAGGATATTAAATCCTGCCGTTGATGCCCTACTGAAATCGCATTCAGTAAATACGAGCATCAATTGTAGCGGGGTGGCTATGTATGTTAAAGCAAAAGGAAAAATTCCCTACTGTCTTGGTGTATAATAAAAATATTTTACTCCCTTTAAAGACAGTTAAAAGAAAACGTCCTGCTTTTCTATGCTATCCACCACGACTCTCTCCCCAGACCGGTTTCGCCTGCCTTACAGGACTCCTCAGTGAGGCTGTATCGAGTCGTGGTGAATAGCATAGGAAACCAGCGTCCTCTTATTAGACAAGTTTCGTTGTCCAGCGGTAGGATATTAAATCCTGCCGTTGATGCCCTACTGAAATCGCATTCAGTAAATACGAGCATCAATTGTAGCGGGGTGGCTATGTATGTTAAAGCAAAAAGGAAAAATTCCCTACTGTCTTGGTGTATAATAAAAATATTTTACTCCCTTTAAAGACAGTTAAAAGAAAACGTCCTGCTTTTCTATGCTATCCACCACGACTCTCTCCCCAGACCGGTTTCGCCTGCCTTACAGGACTCCTCAGTGAGGCTGTATCGAGTCGTGGTGAATAGCATAGGAAACCAGCGTCCTCTTATTAGACAAGTTTCGTTGTCCAGCGGTAGGATATTAAATCCTGCCGTTGATGCCCTACTGAAATCGCATTCAGTAAATACGAGCATCAATTGTAGCGGGGTGGCTATGTATGTTAAAGCAAAAAGGAAAAATTCCCTACTGTCTTGGTGTATAATAAAAATATTTTACTCCCTTTAAAGACAGTTAAAAGAAAACGTCCTGCTTTTCTATGCTATCCACCACGACTCTCTCCCCAGACCGGTTTCGCCTGCCTTACAGGACTCCTCAGTGAGGCTGTATCGAGTCGTGGTGAATAGCATAGGAAACCAGCGTCCTCTTATTAGACAAGTTTCGTTGTCCAGCGGTAGGATATTAAATCCTGCCGTTGATGCCCTACTGAAATCGCATTCAGTAAATACGAGCATCAATTGTAGCGGGGTGGCTATGTATGTTAAAGCAAAAAGGAAAAATTCCCTACTGTCTTGGTGTATAATAAAAATATTTTACTCCCTTTAAAGACAGTTAAAAGAAAACGTCCTGCTTTTCTATGCCATCCACCACGACTCTCTCCCCAGACCGGTTTCGCCTGCCTTACAGGACTCCTCAGTGAGGCTGTATCGAGTCGTGGTGAATAGCATAGGAAACCAGCGTCCTCTTATTAGACAAGTTTCGTTGTCCAGCGGTAGGATATTAAATCCTGCCGTTGATGCCCTACTGAAATCGCATTCAGTAAATACGAGCATCAATTGTAGCGGGGTGGCTATGTATGTTAAAGCAAAAGGAAAAATTCCCTACTGTCTTGGTGTATAATAAAAATATTTTACTCCCTTTAAAGACAGTTAAAGAAACGTCCTGCTTTCTATGCTATCCACCACGACTCTCTCCCAGACCGGTTTCGCCTGCCTTACAGGACTCTCAGTGAGGCTGTATCGAGTCGCGGTGAATAGCATAGGAAACCAGCGTCCTCTTATTAGACAAGTTTCGTTGTCCAGCGGTAGGATATTAAATCCTGCCGTTGATGCCCTACTGAAATCGCATTCAGTAAATACGAGCATCAACTGTGGCGGGGTGGCTATGTATGTTACAGCAAAGGAAAAATTCCCTACTGTCTTGGTGTATAATAAAATATTTTACTCCCTTTAAAGACAGTTAAAGAAAACGTCCTGCTTTTCATGCTATCCATCGACTACTCTCCCAGACCGGTTTCGCCTGCCTTACAGGACTCCTCAGTGAGGCTGTATCGAGTCGCGGTGAATAGCATAGGAACCAGCGTCCTCTTATTAGACAAGTCTCGTTGTCCAGCGGTAGGATATTAAATCCCGCCGTTGATGCCCTACTGAAATCGCATTCAGTAATACGAGCATCACTGTAGCGGGTGGCTATGTATGTTAAAGCAAAAGGAAAAATTCTCTACTGTCTTGGTGTATAATAAAAATATTTTACTCCCTTTAAAGACAGTTAAAGAAAACGTCCTGCTTTTCTATGCTATCCACCACGACTCTCTCCCCAGACCGGCTTCGCCTGCTTACAGGACTCCTCAGTGAGGCTGTATCGAGTCGCGGTGAATAGCATAGGAAACCAGCGTCCTCTTATTAGACAGTTTCGTTGTCCAGCGGTAGGATATTAAATCCTGCCGTTGATGCTACTGAAATCGCATTCAGTAAATTATAATTAAAATTTATATTTACTGAATGCGATTTCAGTAGGGCATCAACGGCAGGATTTAATATCCTACCGCTGGACAACGAAACTTGTCTAATAAGAGGACGCTGGTTTCCTATGCTATTCACCACGACTCGATACAGCCTCACTGAGGAGTCCTGTAAGGCAGGCGAAACCGGTCTGGGGAGAGAGTCGTGGTGGATAGCATAGAAAAGCAGGACGTTTTCTTTTAACTGTCTTTAAAGGGAGTAAAATATTTTTATTATACACCAAGACAGTAGGGAATTTTTCCTTTTGCTTTAACATACATAGCCACCCCGCTACAATTGATGCTCGTATTTACTGAATGCGATTTCAGTAGGGCATCAACGGCAGGATTTAATATCCTACCGCTGGACAACGAAACTTGTCTAATAAGAGGACGCTGGTTTCCTATGCTATTCACCACGACTCGATACAGCCTCACTGAGGAGTCCTGTAAGGCAGGCGAAACCGGTCTGGGGAGAGAGTCGTGGTGGATAGCATAGAAAAGCAGGACGTTTTCTTTTAACTGTCTTTAAAGGGAGTAAAATATTTTTATTATACACCAAGACAGTAGGGAATTTTTCCTTTTGCTTTAACATACATAGCCACCCCGCTACAATTGATGCTCGTATTTACTGAATGCGATTTCAGTAGGGCATCAACGGCAGGATTTAATATCCTACCGCTGGACAACGAAACTTGTCTAATAAGAGGACGCTGCTTTCCTATGCTATTCACCACGACTCGATACAGCCTCACTGAGGAGTCCTGTAAGGCAGGCGAAACCGGTCTGGGGAGAGAGTCGTGGTGGATAGCATAGAAAAGCAGGACGTTTTCTTTTAACTGTCTTTAAAGGGAGTAAAATGTTTTGTTGGTTGTCATCATGGATTCCGTTAAAAATTCTGCAAAGCAGCAAAACGAGCAAAGTCAGATTTGTTGTCTGCAGTTCCAGTGTAAATATTTTCTGCCATTTTTGATCTAAATATTTATTTCTATTAGCTGATTGTGTGGCCACATTGTGTCTTTTAATTTGAATTCCCAATATAATAGGTTTGTTCCAGCAGGCTGTCAGAAACGTTTGCAACCGTTCGAATTCTGCGCACGTCAAATTTATCGTTGCAGCAGTGCCATGTTTCTAACATTATACAATTGTTTGTTGTTCCAGTAGTAGTTTTAAGACGTTGGAAACATGATAGAAACTGTTTGAAAAGTTTGCAAACTTTCTTCAAACATTACTGACAATTTTTAACATAACCTTTCTTGTATTGACGTATTTTCGTTCCAGCAGAAAACTGTTGCCTAAATTTCTGACTAATGTTTGTAACAATTTCTGCGTTTTACGATTGTTGCTAACATGTTTCCAACACCTTATATTATCAAGAAAGTATTAGACATTTTCGTACAGCTACAAAAAAACAAAAAAGAATATTCCTTTAGAGCAGCGTGTTGCTGGTCCTTAATTTAATTTTCCTGTTATAATAAAATTGATTTATTTTTTCTGTGCTGCTTATACACCAAGGCCGCTGTCCGAATCACGATCACAGCGCTCATAGCGTACCAACATGCGGACCGATTCGTGCTTTTCACGCTTACCGTTAGCGTTGTGGAAGCTATGACGTCACATGTGACGTCACACCCTAATGCTGACAGTACTCACGGGAAGTATCGTTAGCACCGTGAGCATCGACGTTTTTTGGCGCCATTTATTTGAATCGATGTATTGTGTCCGTGATTTCAATGGTCCTAAATAAAATTTATCCATTGTCACTTTCCTTGATTGCGAAAAATGTTTGAAACAAAAGCATTTTTTCCCATCTTTATCAGTTATACCACATACTCCACTCATGTTTATATCAAAAAATAGTTTGTTAGGTTATGTTGAACTTCTTGAATTCGTAAGCACACTCACAAGTGGTCCGAAATATTAATACTGCAAACAGACGTTAGCGCGCTCATGTAAATGGAACTGCACGTTAGCAGTCTATACGTCGTAAATGCTGTGAGCACAATTCGGACCGCGGCGCGGCCCTCTTCAAACAAAAAGATGTTTCAAGTCCGGTCCTGAGCACAAGTTAATAAGACAATATTATTAATAGTTAAAAGAAGAATGTCGGTCAACGTCAACATAACCAAACTTATAACTTGTCAAATATATGGTGCTCGTTTAAGTAACTGTTCATGATCGGGCTATGGCTTTTTCTTTCTAACTTTATTATAACTAAAGAAAGAAAACATGGTCCCGAGTGTTGCCATTCGTTAAAGTTTGAAACGTGTTTTTATTTATAAAATGAAACTTGATCATAAAATACCATAAACAGAAAGGGTATTTTTAAATAAAAATAACCAAAAAATCAGTATTTAGTGCCAAAAATTTAGGTTTAATTTAAATTTACCATTAAAAAGAAGTACAAATTATATAAAAAAAATGGGAAGAAAAACACAAGCTAGCACCTCGAACAAACAGAAAAATATTTGTAAAAAACCTAAGCCATCAAAGGAAGAAAAAGAACTTTTAGACACTGTGGATTGTTTGTTACGACTAACAACATTGCCCCTACATAATAATGTGTCTCAGTCTTTAGAATGTCAAAAGCAAATCAGTTCATTTATTGATAGAATCAAAACACTCGAAGACAAGTTAACAAGAAAACAAAATAGGGTAGGTTATTTTAAAATAATATCTTGTATATTTTATTTATTACCATTGCAATATACCAGAAAAAATAAAGTATTTCTTGAGAGGCTTTTCACTGACCCCAACTTGTACAGGTATTCCCCTTTTGACCATGTATCCCCTGGACTTTCCATGTATTCTCCAGGATTTCCCATGTATTCCTATTTTCTATCTATGATTCCCCATATATTCATACAGATTCCCCTCTAAATGTACATGTGTGTATTCCCCTCATTAAAAACCCTCTGTATTTCTAATGATTTTTTGCTGTTTTTTGATGAACATGTGGAAATATCAATGAAAAATTGGTACAATCTTTGAAAATATCACAGTGTCTCATAATTATCTCATGCAAACTACCTAATTCACCAAAAAAAAAAAAAAAAGTTTTTTTCTGAATACATCTCATAATAAAAAAACAAATAACTTTTACTTTACATATGTAGTGCCGAGTGAGGTGCCATCTCCGTAAAACTAGTAGGTACCTATTTAAGCAGAATATAAAAGTACTTTTAAATCTTTAAGGAACTTTTATTTTTTAAATTGCTTATGATACAACCAATTAATGTTAAGAGTGTGATAATTTTTTATCACACAAAACAGTCGTCAAGATAAAACCCCATATTTTACAACTTTATAGATCATAGAGTATGTGTACGTTGTTATACTGAATTTGATTCATCTAATCGGATAAAAGTTAGGAACATGTTCTAATTGATTGATTTTAAATATTTCAATCGAATTGACCATACAGAACACTTCCATATGTAAATTACTATTTTGTGATGATTGAAACATAGATAAACTATTTGCATTTGTATTTGTAACATGATCCTAAATTTTATACGATCGGTTAAATCAGATTTACTATAATGACGTACACATACTCATTTACACATTAACCAGTTTAAAATTCATAGGCAATTTTTGCTAGTACATGGAAAGGAGATGGTCTAAAACAAGACCAACATGTGTACATATCGGAAAATGTTAATTGTCCACCTGTTGTTTTCCCAATGTTTAATACATTAAAATTCAATTGATAGAGTGAAGCTGACACAACTTGTATTTGCTACAAAAACTAAATGAGTTTTTACCATGATCTTTCCATTCTATTAAATACTAAAATTGAGACTAAAATATTGTAATATTAAGAAATTAATTAGCTATTAAATATAATTAAGTTTCTAGAAACACCTTTTTAAATGAGATAAACATAAAAATGTAAATTAGCTTAATGATCAATCAATTAGCTTAGCCATGATTTAACTTGATTTGACATGCTGACTGAATTACAACAATTGCTTGAAAAAATATTTTTGGGTCAAAGAAAAAGTGTCTAGAATTTATTAATAGTGTTTGTAAGCTAAAATGGTGAACTGAACTAAATGTTACTTGACTTCATTTTTTATTCTTATGTCTAATGCTGGTAATATATATTTTTTTGTTTTGCTTATTAAAAATACAATTTAAAACTAAAATTTAATTAAAATGGGTCATGGAAAACCTGAAAGAGTCATGGAATTTGAAAGTACAAACTTGTTAAGAACCTGTAATAATATGCATTAAAAAATATTATTTTGTATATCTTTGAGTTCTTATTTGAAGAAAAAATGCGGAAGCTAACCTCCAAAATAAGAGTATTATGTTAACGAAGTGACTAGGGGCACGTTGATGTGCCGCGATTATTTTTTACCGGGCACGTGTATGACGTCACTACTGAGCGTGCCATTATTCATCATCAAAGTTGAAATTCAAACTATCCTTAATTTGGCTATATTCCGCCTTCTTTTTGCACAAAATTCTTGATATAACACTAAATTGGCATACAATATTTTATGAACATCCTTAAAAAACCTCTTTTTAGTTATTTTACACGTTTTTTTATTAAATTCTAATTTTTTTACGCCCAAAACGCTGCAACCATGCATACACCTATGTGTATAGTGGTTTCAAACATGGCGACTTGATTTAAAGCAAACCTTTTATTATATTAATAAAGAAAGGCTTATAATCAGTAAAAGACAGGTTTTAAAAAGGTTTTTTAATGTTATATCAGGAATTTAGTGCAAAAAGAAGGGAGAATATAGTAAAAATAAGGATAGTAGACAGTAGTGACGTCATACACGTGTCCGGTAAAAATAATCGCGGCACATCAACGTGCCCCTAGTCACTTCGTTATGTTAAATCCAATAAAGAATGAACAAGGAAACTATACATTGAATGTAATTTGTTCTTTCTTAAGTGTAAACACTCTTATGGATGTAATCATGTCCTAAAAAGTAATTCATTTAAATTCAGTGATGAAAAATACAACTATTGGGACATTTATTTCACTGTTGTATTATAAAATATAAGTGGATATTGTGCACTTTGAAACTAGACCCTTAAAATGTTCCCTGCATAAAGAAATGTTTGATGTGGCCAAAGTCTAATTTATTGCATATGTTTGTACTTTTTGGATTTGTTATAGTTGCATTCTTTGAGTAGTATACATTTTAAAATATAAATTTAATACAAATCGTGTTCAAACGCCACTGGAAATATTTTTAAAGAACTTTTACAGCAAAAAATGTAATGATTTGGTTAAAAGAAGGGTACCAAATTTGGTGGACATACCTGGAGTGGTAGAAAAGTTATAATAAAAAGGCATTTTTTCTTAAAACTTTAACACCCTGTATTTTGGAAACGAAGCATTTTCAAACATAATTTTATTTGAAAAATGTTCTTATTTTCTTGTATTGTATACAGTCTTAGGAGGAATTTATCAACTTAAAAATCACCCTGTATACTTCTTTTAATGGAGGTACCAAAAATTTTGAAAAGCAAAAAAAAACAAAAAAGTTGCTCTCTTTTCAAAACCATTTCATTTTAATCATTTGTATAATTTTTTTATTCAGCTAGCATTGCGAGAAACGACCAGAAACGACGTTGGGCGAGTGCACGACAACCCAACTTCCAAAATAGTTTGGGTTCAAAACTGCCGCCCAAACCGAAATTTCGGTCAGACACTAATAAAAACGTTTCGTCTTTTGTGTTTTTTTTTTACTAAACTTACCTGTAACATGCAAATAATTATTAAGTCAGGTCAGGGTAATTAATTTTAGAAAAGGATTCTAGTTGTCCAATTGGTTGTCGGCTGACACACAGGTTTGTCATATTGCTTTATTTGACATTATTTGATATTTCAATAAAATATTAATTTTGTTTCTAAGGTGAAAAATAAAAATGATATTTTTTATTTTTCTTTTGACTTTTTGACAGCAAGTTTATTCAATAAACTATTCCATATTTCGAACAAGAAATCACCTTAAGTTTTTTACACTTGTTTTGAATCACCCTGTATATACATATTTTTTTAGTTTACTGCAAACAACAATAATGAAACACTAAGAACCCGTGACAGTAAAGAAACAATTGAAGTTTTTAACAAATGGCTTTCAGAAAATGGTGCAGAACTAAATGGGTGTTCAATCTGTCATTTTGACAGTTTTGATTTAGGGATAAAAGTTGAACAAAATATTTTGCAAAGCTCACTTGTGATTGCTGTACCTAGGAAAATTATGATGTCAGTTGAGAGTTCCAAAAAGAGTATAGTTAACAACCTAATTAATAAGGTTAGTATAAATTTCAGGACACAAACAACTGTTATAAAGATTGCAACAATTTTATATGCATATTTTTATCCTGTCATTCATTTCATTCATTTCATTCATTTCATTCATTTCATTCATTTCATTCATTTCATTCATTTCATTCATTTCATTCATTTCATTCATTTCATTCATTTCATTCATTTCATTCATTTCATTCATTTCATTCATTTCATTCATTTCATTCATTTCATTCATTTCATTCATTTCATTCATTTCATTCATTTCATTCATTTCATTCATTTCATTCATTTCATTCATTTCATTCATTTCATTGTGCAATCGCCTCGGCAATCGCTTTTCAACCGATTTTTTTTTTGTTTCTTTGAATGTATTGCTTTTAAATTTTTATAAAATATATTATTTTATTAATTGCTATGGATTTAATAAGATATGTCATTATTACCCGGATTTTAAAGTTAATAAAGTAATTTCTTTCAGGTAGAAATATTAAAAAATATGCCCAATGTTCTCCTAGCAATCTATCTCCTAGTTGAAAAATTTTCTGAAACTTCTTTTTGGAAGCCATATTTGGACATTTTGCCACAAACTTATAATACCGTTCTGTACTTCTCCGTAAGTGATTTGGATGAGTTAAAGGGAAGTCCTACTCTGGAGGTGGCTCTGAAGCAGATAAAAAGCATTGTAAGGCAATATGCTTATTTCCACAAGCTGTTCTGGACCTCAGAGGATCCTGTTAGTGAGTTGATGAGGAATAAATTTACATTTAATGAATACTGGTAAGTTTGTATTTTTGTTGTTTTTCTTATTAACAATTATCTAACTGAGTATACCGGGGTGTTTCTTAGAGGTATTAATATATGTGTATAACATTTTTACCCTTTTTTTGAAAGAAATGTGTTTGGTATGTAAATATTTGACATAAATCTAGTTTGGTTGAATTTGTGTTCACTTCTGGTTTAACCGAAAGTAAACTGCTACTTTTGAATTTTAAATGGTACCTCCGGTATACATATTATTTAGATAGGATGTAATGTTCGAAATACAATGACACCTCACATATCACTTTTTAACACTTCTGGTACTAGATATTTTAATCTTTAAATTTCAATCTAGAGTGCTGTGAATAAGGTAAAATGGACATGTGTTGCCAAATTATTGAAAATAAAATACTCTTTAAGGATATGCTAACGAGCCACTATTACCGTAACTGGCCATTCAACTTGGGGGATTAATGCCAATGGTAGTGGGGCGCAATGTATTTAAGAAAATTTATTTTCTACTCAAAACACAAAATTGAGAAGCAAAAAAGGTTCTGGTGCATATTTCGTGGTAAAGGCCCAGTGTATGCATATGCCTATATGGGGGAGTTGTAAATAATAAATTAATTTCATTTTTTCATGGCTACTTAAAATAAAACTAATCATTAAATCGTTAAATGATCAAACAGACCTAAGAAATTTCAAGTTTACATTTTTTTAAATTGCAATATTTGATTATTAAAAATGTAATATCTCAAATAACATACAGTTTTGGCTGTTCTGTTTAAAAAGGTAGTGAATTTTACAAAACCACTGCGACAGAGTTGGGTTGAATATTGAAAATCGGTATTCAAATATGAATATGAATACCGGAAAAGAAAGTATTCAAATACGAATATTTGAATTCTTGGAAGAAAAAAGTATTCGAATACTCTGTATTCACGGACACCCGAAATCGGTATTCGACTACGACCCAACTCTGCACAGCGACAAAGTAACAGACTACTCAAACAAATAATATTTCTTAAAAGCTAAGGTTAAACAAAAAACAGGAGATTAAGAACATAGAAGATTATGGTTTTAATAAAATATGTCGGATACTAGCAATTTTAAAATATTAGAGTTTGATAAAAATGCGTTTTGAAAGTATAGTTGCACAAAAATGTTTTCGGACAATTTTCTGTCACTACTGACAAAAGTTTTTTAAGTTACCAAAAGTATTTTGTTTATATAATCTTTACTGGTTTTACAACAGGCCAACTTTCATCCTTCAGATTTTATGATCTTTAATTTTCCTTAAGGTAAATGTTGTTAAAATAAAACTTACTTAGTTTATAACAAAATAAAGTTTATTAAATTTAAATAGGAAAGCTAGAAAATGAAAAAAAAACATAAAAGCTAAATGTGTAAATTATTTACAAATCTTATTTTATAAATTATTGAGCATAAACTGAAAAATAAATATTGCACCTAATAATCACATAATACTTAATGGTCTATAATAGATAATAAATCTTTAACACTATTTTTATATTTAAACTTAATATTTAAAAGATTACAGTAGTATTTATAAAACACTTTAATGTAGTTGTACGCCTAAAAAACTTTTAATGCACTTTTTATCAATGATCGGCAAAAAATATCTATTTTTATTACCTATTTTTTTTTTGGAAAATTAATAATCAGCAAAAAAATTTATAGTTTTATTTAAGAATTAGTAATTAGCAAAAATTATTACTGATTAAAAAAAAGTTTTCATGACCGGTTCAGTGTTTCCGAAGATTAACGGCTACAAACAAACAAACAAAGTTACAAACTTTACCGTTTTATAATATGTATTAGTATGGATTACTAATTTTCCAAAAAAAAAATCATAGTTTTCTCCCTAATTACTAATTTTTTAGAAAAATTGGTAATTTTATCAAAATCGGTAACAAAAAAATTGATACTGCCGATCACTGCTCTTTATGTTCCATTTGGAACAGAAAAAAATTAAAAAGATTTATAATGCCACACATACAATGATTCATATTTACTACCTACAAAACTTGTCTTCGGTTATACATACATAATTAAAACACAACTATGTAGAACCAATGCATTTTACTACCACTGATTATTTTAACATTACTAAGAATCAAGAAGATTTAAAAAAAAATTATATATTTTAAAGCAGTTTTAATTTATCGAAAAAATATTTTACGAAAATGGCGAATACCATTTTTAAAAAATATGTGCTTAAAATTTTATGCTTGGAATAAGAATTAAATTCTAAACTTTTTTACTTTTTCGGTTTTAATGATATTATTATTTAGTGACTTATCGTAAATTTTACTGAATTCATCCATAGTTTATTCAAATTTGCCGGAATGCCATTGTTTAAATGATGTATGTCAAAATTAAATTTTATGTTATCAGATCAAATTGTCTTTTAATAAAAAGAGAAATGTTGCGAACTTTTGTTTAGTTATCATAAAAACTTTAGGTAAAATGAAAACTATATTTTTATTATTTTAGAACATTTTAAGAAAACGACTCTAACAGAATAGTACATTATAGAGAAAAAAAGAGGTTTTAGACTAAAATCAATATAACAATAAATATCATGTAATCTATTTTTTTTAAGATTTTTCTCATTTATCTTCACCAAATCATTATTAAAATATATAATTTGTTTTATGTTACATTATAACTTTAAAAAAAATGCGTCTTGTACCTTTTCTCTGTTTAATTAATAAAAAGGTCATTTTTGGTTTAAAGAAAACTCAAGTCATAAGGATATAAAATAAAGCTTTTTTTTAAAAAGGAACTTTTTGTCCATCTTTCTTTCCCAGACACTGTCACTCATACTCTGCAAATTGTTTTTATAATATTTAGTCTTGGTTTTTCCCAAAGTTTCAGCCACAAAAGTCTTAATGTTCTGCGGTTTTCTCTCAAACAGCGGCGGTTTCAAACTGTCACAATAGTTTAATTTAGTTTTTTGTTTCTGAGTCCATCTAAAAACGATGAGAATCGTCACAAACACTAGCAGAGACAACCCTACTATGACCAAACTTGCTATAATTGCTGACTGAACGCCTGAAGGAATTTTCATTATCTTATGGGTGTCTTCATCGACTGTGTTCAGTTGTTCGCTAGAAACTGAAGAAAATATTTTTTGTTCTACGTCTTCTTGTGTTAAAATGTCAGGTATTTCTACTTCTTCTATTTTGTTGTTAGATACTTCTTGAACTTCGTGGAAAAATTACTGTTTCTTCTTTATTTTTATTTTGTATGTTATATAAGTCCGGATATAATTGTTTCCAAGGAAATGTCTGTTTTTTATCATCTTCTTTAAGTACTTCAATTTTAAAGCTTGGATAACCAGTTATTACAACATTATTGGTTTTTAATGTGGTTTCCTCTGGTTTCTGGGTAGATTTTTCTTCGGGGTCAACCAGAACTTTGGGTCGTCGTGCGAAGACGGGAAAACTAGTAAACACTTCCGAGCTGATTCGTCCCTCGAATGCCTCCTCCAAGGGTTCTGGTTCCTTAGTTTTGTTATGGAAAATATCGGCTAGATGTAAATGACTCGAACCGCGTTCTCGCTGATCGATGAGCTCTTGAAGTGTCATATTTCTCTCTTCTAGAATTTTAGCTAGTCTTGCTCTTCCTTTAGGGTCCTTAATGATTTCTAGGATTTCATCTTTTGCGCTAAATGGTTTTAGTTTTGGAGTTTCCAAAGTAGTAGTGGTCTTAGATAAGCTTGTGGGTTTTGTAAAGTTAGATATTGATGTTGCATCTGTGAAAGTTGGGTTTATTGAATATTTATCGGGTATGCTATCCAAATCAATACTCATGCGGAAGGGCTCATCAGAAACCTGAAAAATTGAAAATTGGTAAAATTTTGATTTTAGGGTCCTAAATAGAATTAATTAATTTAAAAATATTTTAGGCTTTATTTATTTTTAACTTTTGTTGTTTTAATTTAAATGATTTATGCGGGCCCATAATATTATTTTTTTATTCTCGATGCCAAAAAAGTATATTCTGTTTAGTTACTTAAATTAATAAGAGATGGATTGATAACATCGGCCTTTAATATTTAGAGGTAAAGAGTAAAAGAAAATTATAATTCCACAATACAAAAATTAAATAAAAAAGTAAAACTTTTTAAAAGCAACCATCTAAGGGGCTCGATTTAGAAATGCTCAACTTCTGTCTCTTTTGTTCTATTTCAAATTGAGTAGTCCACCTATACCTCTCGCTAAGTTTAAAAACTAAATTTATTAAATAAAAAGCGCTAACCTGATCGATTTCTCGACAAGTAGACTTTGGAATTTTTTTAAAATAATTTGAGAACATTATAGAATAAGTAGAGAACATACGACTAAAATATTTGGACAGTTCCAACACTTTCGGTTATACCGGAAGTTCATATTAACTTTTTTAAAGGAAACAGCCTGTATGCCACGAATTTCTTAGCTTTTTGCGTAAATTTTTAAAAATTCTTTATGTATATTGTCACATACCTAAGTGTAACCGTATTTGACTTATTTTAAATTTTATGTAAAAATGACGTTTAATGGCCTATAAATAACCATACTATTTTTCCAAACAAATGTCTTTAATAAGAAACGGAGTTAAGTTTCTCGAAGAGTAGATTTTTTTAATGTACTGTAATAATATTTTACAGTAAAAAATACAAAGTTACATACATTGACAAAACCTTAAAAGTTATTTTGGTAAATGTGAACTCCCTTATTGATTACTTTTTCCTATTTAGCATTAAATATAAGGGAATGTTTGTAGTGTTGAAAGGATTAACAATTATTATTTAGTTATTTCAAAATGGGACTTATCTTTGGTTATTAGTTGACAGTGACACCCTGTATTTTTTTGTGCTCAAAATATCAATTAGAACTGTAAAAATATTTTTGCCTTATCCCTCACTGATAATACAATGGTCCCAAATTCTTGAATTTTTTCAAAACCTTGGTTTTCACAAGCCGTAAATCGTCGTCGAACACCCTGTATTAAGTTATTTATTTCACTCACCTTTTCTTCAGATTCATTTTCCATATTCGAAAGTTTTAAAATTTCCTTAATGGAAATTTTCATGGGCTTAAAGGATCCTGCTGCTGTTTCAGGATAATTTTCCTTCTCCATCAAAAATGATTCCTTGGTAGGAAGTACTTTTTTGTGGTCATTTTGTTAAGTTTAGCGCTGGTTATGGGTAATCGAAGCTCGGGTTTCGCAAATAATGACTCTACTGATTTAGTTTGTTCAGTTGTAGGTGGATCACTTTTTGGAGTGGCTGTTTCAGTAGTGTATTTTTGAGTTGTATCTGATTCATATTTATTTGTGTATGATTCAGTGTGAGTGTGTAACTCTGATAATTCTGGTTTGTAGTCTACGGAAGTGTATAGTTTGGGATGGGCTGGAACAAAGATTCGTTTCTCTGTGGTTGGTTCTGTGACTACTTCGTATCTAAAAATAATACAAAGTGATTGCTTTTTTTTTTAATTGACTATTAAATAATAATTAAGTGAGGGAATTTGGTAAAAAAAACACCAAAGAGGAAGAAATATCTTTATTGTAAACAGCTAAATATCTGAATATTTTATTAGAATTATTCTGTAACTTATACCCGCAGGGAAATATGAATATTGTCAAAAATTAATTAAAATAATACTTTTTTACTTTGAGTAAAATTCATACTGATTTTATTGCGTTTGCAATGAAGTGCTCTATTTTTACTTTATGACTTCTGAAAATTTGAAATTTTGGGATTTTTATATTTATGTTCCCGTAATTTTGTTTCAAATATATTTTAACAATGAATTTTTATAATAATATTATTTTTAGCTCTTATTGTCCGTAGATGCACTTAAATATACCTGTATTGTTTTTTATTCTCAATATTTCAATGTTTTTAAATAAAATAAAGTTTTTGCTTCATCTAAAATGTTATAAGCTACAATAAAAATCGCCATATAATATAAAGGTGGTTTAAAATTGCGAAAATATTAGGTACATAAAAAAAGGAAAAATAAAATTTTGAAACTGCCTAATTAATAAGTATAAGTACGTAATAAATGAAGTCCAATAAATTTTCTTATTGCTTGTGATTAATAGGAAAAATTAAGTGTAAACTAAAAGAAGTGGATTTTTCATTATAAATAATTGATTTTATTTTTTATATGGAGACACTATTAAGTTAAGTTAAAATTTATGTAAGTAGTAGCACAAGACGTAAAGATTTACTCAACAAAAATTTAAATTTCGATTACTATTTAATTCGATTTAAATAACTAGCTACAAAAATATTTATTAAGAATATTTACTAACCATTAGGAATAACACCCTGTATATCCGACGGCGATTTTTATTATTCTTTAGCAGCCAATTTTTTTATAAAAAGTAGTTTGTTTTCGAAATATTATAAATAATTTTTTTACAGATATATTTAGTTAAGTCCATCCATGGACACACTGTATAATCGTCTGATGGTTTTATGGCATTTTTAGTAAAATTATTTACCTTGTCACTTCAGAAAATTTGACATTATGGGTACTTTTAGAGTTATGTCCCTGTAACAACGCCAGTCTTTTCTTCTGAGCTTCATACATTTCTTTATCCGTCAGACTTTCGTGAGACTCCCCATATTGTTCGTACCTTCTGTTTATATGCTCCTTTTTTAGAGCAATGGAAGGAGGTAGCCTCTTGTACTTTGAAACCTCATAGTCTGTGGAGCTAGGGGTTTCTTGCGTTGAAGAAGAAATGGCGTTTTCTGTAAAACTTGAATAGGTGGGTGTAGGTTCGGTAAGGGCCTTTATTGCTTCTTGTTTACCCATAAGGAGTTCTGATAAAGTTATGTTTTTCTTCTGCAAAACCTCGCTGAGACTAAGGCCGCCGTTTTGTTTTAGTATGGCTTTAAGGTTGTGTGAAGGTTTTCGCGTCGTCGTGAAACTTTCCACATTTTCAATATTGGACTGTTCTTTTTCTTTGTTTTCTTTGGTTTGTCGTGATAAGCATCTAATTCGTCAAAGTTTTGATTTGGATTTTTCTTATCTGTGTTTATATTTTCCCGAGTGCCGAATTGAATTGAGGCACTGAGACTGGGTATGACCCCAATTCTTCTGATGATTGATATGCTGGTGTTACCTGAAAAATAATAACATTTCTAGATATATCGGATTGTTATGTATGACCAGTACTAAATAGGAGGTAATTTAAACGTACCTTCCTTCTAATATAGGGCTTTACACTTTCTTCTTGCATCTCCTCCCATTGATCACGTATATTTGGCCTTCTTCTTTGTTTTAAAGGTATAAATTCTTCATGTTGGGAGAGTCTATCGGTTATTTGTGCAATTTGATTTTTAGGCGCTACTGATGAATATGTGTTGTCAGATTCTGGAAAAGGATGTTGATGATATATATAACTTGTTACGCTATAGAGCTATACACTAATAATTAATACGGTGTGTCTCAGGATAGAGGACAAATGGACCAAAAAATTTTGTGTTATGGGAAAACGAGTTGCATGGTACAAAACTTAATAAATACAAAATTTTACTCCTATTGGTAATATTTAGTTCGAGTTATATCTAAAAATATGTCTCAGCTAAAAGTGAAGTATTTTATAAATTAAAACAAAATTTTATAAGTAAATTTAGATAATAGCATTTTATGTTAAAATTTGAAGTTAAAGCATGATAGAAAAACACTGTGTTTGTCATTTTTTTCATTACCTTTTAAAATCTAAATAGACAATCTAAATAGACAAGAGTAAGCGAAGAAAAAATTAAATCATTTTAAAATATTTTTTTAAAATTTTCTCTCTTAAGCAGACTATTTTAGAGACAATTTAAACATATTGAAGATTATTTTTAAATTTGCTTCTTCGTGTTAAGCAGTTAAGTAGTTAAGTATTCGTGCCTAACATGTAAAAAAATGGCATAAACATTTTTTGTTTACGTTAATCTTTTTTAACTTCAAATTTTGACATAAAATTCAATACTTTAAAATATTTTCTTATCGAATTTTGTCCAATTTAAAAAACAAAAACATTTTAAGGTGCTCGCCCACTTAGGCGACGCGTCGCGACGAGTCAAAATTGCTCCGGGCAAGGTTTACATGTATTTAAATGGAACCCGGCAATATAGACGCGGCGCATATATTGGCGGGGTTCCATTTAATTACATCTAAATCAACTCGGCGAATTTTCTCTTGACGCGACGCTTCGTCTAAGTGGGCGAGCACCTTTATTCTTGGATATTTTTAAGTACCACTTGCCTTGTATATTACCAATCGGAGTATTTTTAAATTTATTAGTTTCGATCCATGCGACTGGTTTTTCCAGAATACTGTTAAAAAATTTAACAATTTTTGGCTCATTTGTCCTCTTGTAATACCTATCCTGGGACACACTGTATAACGTAATGTGACATTGTATACTGGGGTCTGCACCTCTTTAAGCAACGTTTATTGCGAGCTTTTGCCATATGGGACAGTTATACTGGAGCAATTTTGCACCCGTGAAATATTGCAGACCTTTATTGCTTGATGCATAAGGCCGCCAGCACAAATCCTACTTTTAATCGAACGTACTGACATATTATCTGAAGGTTGACTGATTTTTGATGTTTGACGAGACGTCCTATCCAATATCGAATCGTATGTATGCGTCGCGGTCATAAAAACCTATGATCAGTCTATCTTCAGATAATCGTATTCGAAAATCGTTTCCGATCGTCTGATTAATGGTAGGATGTGCGGCCATCCTTAAGCAGATTACAACCTCCCTTAATTTGGTACGACTGTACCTTCTCCCCACATGTATAAAAAACTACTACTGGCTTTTATTCCCAAACCCAAACTCTTAATCCCGGACTCTGTTTTTTCTCGATACGATTGTCTGTATGTGTAATGTTTAAAATGTGTTTCGTCTTTCATTCGAATTTAGTGCAAAAGAAACAGAAAAATATAACTTTAAATATTTGACGGTATACAAAAGTTATCAAATAATACTTACCAATATCTTCTTCAGTTTTTTTTGTTGGTTGTAAAATTTCCCTGTACTATTGTCTATAAAACTAACAACCGGTGGTCGTCTTTTTCTTTTGCGTAAGCGCCGCCTCTTACCATATACCACACCTGATTGGTTCTCTGTTGAATCGCGTGGGATCCAGCCAGTTGAACCTTCCGGGATGTTTTGGACTGCATGCCAAGCCTAAAAAAATGAATCTTATTATTTTGTTCTATTTAGTTAAGGGGTTTTTACACTTTTAAAAGTTACTAATTTTAAGTTTGTTTAACAAAGGTTTGAAGGCTTTGTAGGTTTTTTGTATAAGCCAGGTAGCGGGATAGATCAAGGTGTAATGCTCATATGGTACACCGAAGGTCTATTTGTTTATGTGATTTTCTTTTCTTGTAAGAAAAGTCTAGTAAAGAGTTTAAGGTATAAGGCATATCCTAAAATAATAAATATATGCAAAGCGCCTTCCATGTAGTAAACTGGTGTACTGAGCATAATCTAAGCAACACGGCCATAGAAATATTTATTTAAAAAAAAAGTAAGCTTTTACTCGAAAAAAGTTAGGTTTGTTGCCTTTAACTACGACCTTAACTAAAACCTATATTTAGGAAGTACAACCCAAATATCGGAAAGCAGGCAAGAGCATGATATGGTATGCATGTCGTAGAATATTGGAAAAAGATGGTATCTAAAACCCAATATGATTGACTGGACTTATACTGCTGTTGTCAAATCAATATGCCTGTGGCACTTGTTTGTGGTTGCAGAAAGCAAAGGAAGTAAGAACACAATAAAAAAGCAAAATCTTGCCTGTCTGTGAATAACAGGAGCGATAAGAACCATTTCAGCTGCTGCTATACAGGCATTGTGGACTTACTGCATCCCTATGTACAGAAAAGTCCCGCATAGTGCCTCAAAAGGAATATACAGTGCATCCCTTTTATTTTTTGATCGTATCAATTTAAAAAAGTAAAATTTAGGGATATAAAATTGATGCATAAATAATATATTTTAGAGTGAAATTGACAGATGAAAATTTGAAAAATGGCACCCTTGGGAAAAAATTAAATAGAAAGGGGGATTTTGTGGCACATTACTTTAAAGCTTCCGACAAGATCTTTATAACCTTAAAATATAAAGTTAATAACTTCACCTAGTGTATACTTGAAAAATTACCTAAAAACCTGATTTGGATGGCCATATTTCCAAAACTAATAAAGTTAGATATAATAAATGTGGTATTTTTCTAATGCTCTTTTTAATGGTAATATAATATTTAGGGCGCTTTATTAAAAAAATATATACTTTTCTTCTACCCTGTATAGTATTACAAGTACATATCACTATTAAAAGGAGCTTTAAGAAAACACCACATTAGGTACATCTAACTTTATTATTTTCGAAAATATGGCCATCAAAATCAGGTATTTAGGTAATTCTTAAAGTACCGCCATTTTGTACTAGGTAAAGTTATTGTCTTTATATTCTAAGGTTATAAAGTACTCGTCGAAAACTTTAAAATGATGTGGCACAAGACCCCCATTTCTATTTAATTTTTTTTCCAAGATGGCGCCCAGCCGACATCTTGAAATTTTCATTTGTCAATTTCATTCTCAAATAAAGTATTTATGCATCAATTTCATATCCCAAAGTTTTACTTTTTCAAATTAATCGGTTCAAAAAATAAAAGAGGGGGACATTAAAGAAATGCACTGTATGTGTTGTATATACTTAAATATAGAGTTGGGGACCTGGTCCCCTCAGTATACTTTAGACGCTTACTAATGGTTTAACTAACCCGACCGGCAGATTCTAGAAAAGCCTACTTTTTACATATTTTCTCCAGTGTTTATAGCTGCTACACTAAAAAAGGTAAAGTAAACTCAATTGGAATGTTTTTATCGATGTGGTACATAGATGGATATTAAACGAAAGGAATTGGGACTGAGGTTTACAACGATTTTCAAACCACACTAAAAAGTTTCCTGTTAAAATCGAGAGGAATGCATTCTTTTGGGGCGCATCATTTATCTAGAATAATCATAATTTCTGTATTCTTAAACTATTGACAGATTCGCTATTACTGAATAATTTCCCATAGTTTGTCTACAAGAAAAACGTATAACCTCAATTGTAGCTAAATCCGATTTTTTGCAACGAGGTTAAATGCATTATTTTGGAAAAAGTCCCGTAAGTCCGGTCCTGACTAAATCTATTCGACCAAAATTGACAAACTCGGAAAAAAACTTTTTGTTACTGAACAAGTGTGCAAGTTTAATTTGGCCCACCCTGTAACTATTATGTGAACACTTGCTTCCCGAAACATTTTAACCACCGTAAAAATTGGAGAACTAAGGGAATCGGCTAATCGACGTGCTGTCCATGCACTTGAACTGTGTCACCCCATTTGCTAAAGGGATATTTTTCTTATTCTTCTGTCTTACAGCTGCTAACAAGCTTGTCTAACAGCTGACGTCATTATAATGTGAATTGAAAAAATTAAAACGCTTAAAAAATGGTAACTCCAGTTTAAAAAAAATGCGCAATATTTTCAATTGCAGTTAAATTAATCCTTAACATAGTGTCCCACACATACTATTGTTATTGTTATTAATACATTGTTAATACACATTTGCTTGCTTGCTTGCTTGTTTATGGCTTTCATGCTAGTGAATCGCCAAAAATACACATTTAGTAAATTTTGTTTGACTCTTAACCTCAAATTCGGCTATATTTCCCCCTCTTTGTTTTTCAACCTGTTAGACAGTGGTTAGACATCTCCCGAGGCCGCTAACATCCACTGTGAGCTGCTGTAAGACTGACGTCATTGATTTGTCAAAGAAAAGAAAGTGCTTACAGCTGCCGTAAGCAGCTAACAAAGAAAATATCCCTTAAAGTATATTATAAAAATAGAAAACAGCATAAAAACTGGGTTATCCATTTCTATAATGTATAAAGAAATACTTACAACAAGGAGGTTACTCGGGGTTCAGTTTTAAATTTTATTACATAAACTAGTCACTGACGGCTACTTCCATTTTTTATAATGTAGAGAATGTGGTCGCTTAGCTCAAATAATATATGAATACCTTACGGTATAGTCCAAGACCCCAGTGCCCCCAGACCTTCCTTATTTTCTCAGAAATAAAATATATCAAATAATGTAGTGCTAGTTTATATCATGCGTCTATGCATATTTTCTAGCTTGAGCCAACGGCCAATTTACAGGTACCAGGTGCTAAAGGTAGTTAAAAATAGTACTTACTTTTCCTAACATCTCAGTGCTGATTTTTATGTATATTTTAGAAAATATTATTAAAACTTCATAATTAATACTCGTTTGATACCAGACTCATTTCGGCGGCCATAATTTATACTAGGCGCTTTAAAACTTCCAAAAAATATTGTAACTTTACTTACAATCTCAGTCTTGATTTTTATATAAAATACTTGAGAAACTAATTCAATAATTTTTGCAAGGGGTCAGACCAATCAAAGCGCCTAACACTTCCCTAGACACACACAAAGGCTTGCTATGTATGTATACAGGGTGTCCGGTAAGTATATGTCTAAAATTTGGGAGCGTGTTCAAAACAAAACAGGCGATTCTGTAACTGGTGTGTTATTTTTGGTTTCCTGTGTTAATTATAATATCGATTCATGTTAGTATAAACCTTGGTATTAACATAGTCATTGAACCGTTTCTTTGGTTTTGTTCTATATTTGTCTTTTAAACATTTTAATTAAATTTATGATGCCATCGGATTGTTGCACTTGAATAGTGAATTACGTAAATTAATTCTAAAATTTGTGTGCATATCTTTTTACAAGCTTTCTTTTAATTTACTTATAGGTGTGTTTATAATTACAAAATACTTTAAGTGAAATTGCCACTTAAAAATACGTTTTACGGATGTTAACATAGCTATTAGTTTAACGAAATATGTTGTGTAAACCATATTTTTACCGAATTTTATTTATTTTATTTTGTCACTAAAGAAAACAATTTGCAATATGTGTTGGAAGTTTCGAAAGCTTGTATTGTCAATATACAAGTACACTAAATTTTTAAGCCAACATTGTATGGCAATAAAACGGTTGGATGTAAAATGCATCTTACTTTGAAACCAAACAAACCCATACCAAATCTACTATAAGGCATAGGGTTATAAAAACTTAAAATTGTTCTTTCGTGTAATACAATTGGTTTCCCAAAGACGTTTAAAAATACATAGGCATTAATAGGATTTAAACTGACAATATAAACCAGTAAGTACAATAAATCCCTTGCATACATTTTTTTATAACCTAAATTGTACCCTTTATGCCTAGAGAACACTAATATTTACAAATATACAACATCTCAGCAGTGCCGGAATAAAACTGATGCCCTAAGCAGTCCACCCCTGGATGACGCTACCTTTTACAATTTGTGTGGAGCAAAAAAGAAAAAAAAGGTTTCACGTTTATAAAACATATACAAATGTATTTTTTTCTTTTGTGCTCTGTATGGTGCCCCCTTAGTGGTGCGCCCCAGAACGTGATGACCTAAGCAATTGCTTTATTTGCTTATAGGTTAATCTGGCACTGGATTTGAGTATTAAAATGCGTCCTAAAGTCACAATGCACAAAATAATAGTGACCTGCATTCTTATTGAACCATATTAAAAACTTCTTTATTAAAAAAAAATTGTTAAAATCTCTGCAGATAGCCAAACTTACAAAACACTGATCAAAGTTTGGATCCTGCCGTGTACGAGGTAGATGCAACTTTACAAATTTAGTACAAGGGAAACTACCTTTATTTTTAAACCTAAAACAAAATTTCTTAAATAAACTTGTTTTAAATTAAAAGTTGTGTCATATTTAAAAAAGAACCTCCTGCAAATAAAACATACCTTCTTCTTTAACTTACCCCATATATCGATTAGATTCAACTATATTAACGTAAATAATTTATTTTGCCGTTTATTAAAAAAAATAAAAAACATTTGTTTTTCTAAGAGTTTTAAATACATTAAAGTAACATAAAATAATACCACGCAAATTGCCTCCCATACGACATGTCCCCATGTAGTTTACTCGTATAGGTATATCAGCCAGTAAAGCAACAACAAAGGAAGTACGATTAGTTTTTAATAATACATTGCCTATGTACGACTTCATTTAACTGATTCTGTATAAAGGTTTAGTGTTTTTTCTGTGTAAGTAGTTTTAGGTTTTTACCTAAAAACTTCTTGGGTACAAAAAAAAGGTTTCGCCCGCCAATGCGACTTTGGCCTATTATACATTAGCATAACATTTTGGGCCCCCTAAGGCCATCCCCAGGTTGGATGGCTAGTTACGCTATTGGTAATGTTCCGCCTTTACTCTACAGATTTTTAAGTTAATTGTCATGTCTTGCTGTAACTGTATTTTAAAATCAAAATTTTATTATGATTAATGCAATAAGAAAAATGTCGATAGAAGTTTAATAATCTATGTATTTGAGGAATTAATCTAAACACACAACAAAGACAAGAAAATAACCCTTAAAATCTGCAATGTAGAGTTCTATCAGACGAAAACGATTTGGAACATTATTCTAAAGTGACTTTTACATTTTGGTCTAATTAAACCAAAAAGTAAACATTTACGTCTATTATTTTAAGTTACTTAAATGTTTTTAAATACTTAAAGAGTAACAAATACTTGATTTTTTTTAAATAAATAAAAATAAGGGTTATTTACAACAGTAAATTTATTTCCATCCAATCGCTATAATACGGGGCAAGGTGTTTTATTTTCGGTTTTTAAACAGGAGGTTTTTTATTTCAATTACGACATAACTTTTTTTATTAATATTTAATATATTTTTTTATAATATTCTACTAAGTTTTGTAAAATCTGGATCTACCCCGCATAAACTAGGATTTATTCAAACTTTGATCCGTGTTTTCTAAGTTTGAGTTTGATTTTTTTTTTTGAGTATTACAAAATAAAAAAAGTTGTTAGTTTCCTATAGTTTAACAATTATGCCGGTTATTCTATATGCCCAACTTACCTCTGCCGTTGCAGGCAACGTTGCTCCAGTTTAAGTTGCAGGGGTTTTGAGATTTTTGTACTAACTATTTAAAAATACTCACCCAGCAGTGCTAAAAAAGTTTTCTATCAGTTTTTTATGAAAAAGGAGGTAAATCTACCAGTGTAAGAAATGCGCCTGCTTCGTCCCGTTACAAGCCGTTTTTGTTTGGCGCAACGTCAGATTTAAAGGGCCATACATGTACTTTAAATAATTAGTAGGCAAAACTAAATTCTTGAACAGATATATTTATGTATAGTTTTCCAATAGATAAGTAATGTTAACATCATTTCCACTACTAGAATTTTTAAAAATCCCTACAACTACAGATAACTAGAGATAATCGACATACCGGTAAAAATTTAAACTACCGATATTTGCTTTAATTTAATATAGACTTCTAGACAAAATTTTCAGAACAAGCAGAATAAAACCAGATTAGTAGATATCTAAGAAACTAGGTAAGACATGAACTGCTTTTTACTTCGGCCCAGGTAGATCACTATGCCGACCAATATGGCTATTGAGTGTTATAACTTGTTCTACAAAAAAGTGAGATTATACTAATATTTAACGTATGTTACGAAGAATAAATTAGTTAACCCTTAAAATACAATTATTCTTTACCCTTATTTACGTTATTTATTTATTTTTATAAATTTTTTCCGCCATAAAAGTCAATAAAATACAAAGAGTTATAAAAAGATGGTTTAAAGTAAAACATGATTATTTTTTTCATGACCTGCTTTCTAGCCAATATCACACAAAATATGCAATATCTTGGAAACGGCTTAAAACAAATATAAAGTGTAAAACATTTTTAAGAAGGTAATTTTTAAGCCTTTTAATACTAAAAAAGTATACAGGGTGTCGCATTTAAAATTTCCAAAATAAAATAAATAACATAAAAATAAAACGAAAATCATATCTTTAATTTGCATAAAAATTTGTTGTAAAAATGTTTTTCTCTATAAAAATAAAGGATTTAAAAAAACCACCAGAAATTATGAAACACGCTGTAGCGACACAAGATAGCGAATTGCGGTTTTCACCCGTAAGTTTGGCTTGATATTTGAGCCTCGCAAATATGAGTTTTTTGTAACACATACAGAAACATGAGTTTCATATAAGAAGTGTTGAGTTTGGTTCACCCTGTACTTATGTTTTTGAAATGCAATTTTTTGAAGAATGGTAGGAGGTTAAAATAAACTATATCCTTTTGTAGAAAAAAGATACAGGAATCCAAACAGTCAAAGCGAAATGTCAAATTCGTCTCTTTTGTCAAAAAATTCACACACTAAACGAAAATGAATCGTATCACCCGACTTTTACTAATGGAAAGAAGCATCAGTATAAGTTATTTTAGTTGCCCAAATATTGATATTGTGCCAATATTTTTCAAAGACAATAACTCCATAACCAAGAACGATAGAACTTTTCTTTATTTGAAGTACTAACAATATTTTGGCTTACTCTATCAGCCCTATTATTTACGACAGTTTTCTGGTATAGTAGTATCATGGATCACTGGTAGTATTAACATTACATACATGCTTGTAAATAAAATCAATTACGCCACCAAGTTTAATTTGTATAACACGTTCCCATCATTTATTGTGCCGAAAGCAGAATCTTAAGTATAATATGTTATTACGTCGATATGTTCTTATTTTTATTAAAATATTTAAGGGAATACCTTTACTTTATGTCCTACTTAGGCTAATCAAACTACGCATAAGTGTAATTAAGAATTTACACTGTGTGATTAAACTCACCATTTTAGTACTGATACTGACTTATTTATGTACGCATCAACTTGGAATTATAAAAGGTATAATTTGTAATTTTCACTTTTTAATAACCGATTTGATTATTTATTTTTGAAATAAAAAAAAGGAAAAACGGGTTAGTATATTAAAACAACATCAAGACAGATATCTTTAAAGATTAAAAAAGGGCACAACGCGCGGTCTCCTCTAGTTTTAGAGTTATAGAGTCTCAAAGTTGGATAGTTGCTAAGTTGAGATTTCGAGTAGCTTTTATAGGTTAATATACAGGTTGATCAAAGTGAAGTCGAGCACCATTGCTAAATTCTTTAGTATTTAAGATACGAAGTCGGGTAAATTAGTAAAATTGCGGCATTTTTCCGCTGATTAACGTGCTGCCACCAGAAAAACAATTGAACATCGGGTGTTCGATATATTCCAAATGATGTATTTTTTTAATCGAACATCCTGTATATTATATTACTATTCAAAAGATCAATCAAAGAGCTTAAAAAAGTTTGCATGTGATATATTTAATTTTTAATAGTTTCGGAAATATAGCCATTCTCAGGAATTTGATAGTAAACTAGCATTTTTCAATAAAACACCCTGTATATTGCATTACCATTAAATAGATATTTTAAAGACCTTTAAGAAAATACCACATTTGATTTTTTTACTATATCAGCCCAGGATATGGTTTGCCAACCCCGGGAATTTATTTATTGTTAAAAAATATATATTTTATCAGAAAAACGGATGAGGGGTCCATTGATATAGCCGGATCTTGTACTAACTAATCAAGGTTTGAATAGCTTATATAAGGAATTTTATTGAGAAAATTATTTATAATTAAAAGTTATGTAATAATTTAAAAAGCCACCTCCTGTTTAAAAATCGAAAATAAATCATATGTACCTACTTTTCTAACCTACTTATAGCAATTACATTAACTGTTGTAAATAATTATTAATGCATTTTACTTTTCAAAAAATATCAAATACCTATTTGTTATTCTTAAAGTGCATAAATACATTTAACTCACTTTCAATAACAAACACAATAATTGCATTCTTCTTTTTGGTTCAATTAGACTAATTTAGAACCCCCTAGAAATATGTTTTATATTATTTTCGTTTTATAGAAATCGCCTCACTCTACAGATTTTTAAATTTATTTTCGTCTTTTCGTTCTGTGTTTAAAATAATTGTAAAATAAATTTTTAAACTTCTGTGGACATGTTTCTTATTGCTACAATCCTAATTAAATTTTATTTTGAAATATATTGTAACATAAATACATGAAGATAAGTTTAAAAATCTGTGGAGTGGAGGCGTGTTCTACAAGACGAAAACGATGTAAAACGTTACTTCAAAGAAATTTATATATTAATATACGGGGTAAGTTGGAAAAGTATCTTTTATATTCGTTGTTTTTAACATGGTGTTCTTTTAATTTTAAACACGTTTTTCAAATAATATTATGTATTAAATTCACTCACTACTAGAAGAAATATATTTAATATATACCATGTTTATACTGTGTTAAACAATAATTTAATTATTGATGGTGTTTATTTGGGTACACGCCTAATCGGATTGTCTTCCTAAAACAAAGTAAAGAAAAAACCCCACAAAAAAATAAAATAAGTAACTTGAAGAAACCAAAAAATCGACGTTTCGGTGGAAAGTCTGCCACCGTTGTCAAGATAAAATTAAATAAGTAAATTCAAAAAAAAGTTAACTATTATTTAGGTTTAATTTTTAAAAAATTCACGCCTTAGTTTTAGGATAATCTAAAACTGTTTCACATGAAATGTCAAATTTTGTGTCATGAGTAACATACATAACTGGTTGATAGTGTATTTATTATTTAAAATATAAAAAAGGTGATAAATTAGTTGATTTTGAGTTTTCCTGAAGACACCTCAGCATCAAGCAAAAGGTAACAATTTGTTATTTAAATTAACAGATATTGATGCTACTTGGATGCTACACATTTATCTTTATTTCATAATATATATGCACTTTCTTTAATTTTGCGTTTTTAGAACAAGTTTCCTTTGCTAAATACTTGAAGCATTCCAGTTCATCCTGTGATTGTTTTCAAATGCGTGTTGACAAATTTTAGATTTGTGAAATTCTGTGTTTTTGATGTATGCTCTGTGTTCTTTTATGCGTTTAGCTAATGGTCTACAAGTTTCACCTATATAAATTTTATCACACTTACAAGGTATTTTATAAATATATTTTTTTAAATATTTTGATTTATGTTGTGTGGTTTTGTTTTTGTTAATTGAGATCTTATAGTGTTTTGTGTTTTAAAGATTGTGCGAATATTACATTTATTTCCTATTGGTTGAATTTTATTAGATAGGTCGGGAATATAACATGGTAAAAATAAATTTTTAATAGATTTATTTCGATTAAACAAAAACAAAACCACACAACATAAATGAAAGTACAAAAATTGTTATTTATAAAATACCTTGTGAGTGTGATAATATAGCTAAACGGATAAAAGAACACAAGAACCACAAATAATCATAATTTGATATTATGATAATTTGTGACAGAACATATATCAAAATCACAGAATTTCACAAATCTAAAATTTGTCAACACGCATTCGAAAACAATCACAGGGTAAACTGGAATGCTTAAAATATTTTAGCAAAGAAAACTTGTTTTAAAAGTCAAAAAATTAAAGAAAGTGCGTACATATTATTAAATAAAGATAGATGTGTAGCATCAATATCTGTTTAAATAGCACATGACCTTTGGTTGATGCTGAGCTGTCTACAGGAAAACTCAAAATCAACAAACTCATCACCTTTTTGTATTATAAATAATAAATACACCAGCAAACAGTTATGTACATATGTCACTCATGACACAAAATTTGACATATAAAGTGAAACTGTTTCTAAATATCCTAAAACTAAAGCTTTTTGAAAACATTTGAAACTTAAATAATAGTTAACTTTTAATTTTTTTATTTTTATTCAATTTTATCTTAACAGCGGTGGTAGAGGTGCTACGAAAAAGTTTTTTTTTTATTATTTTGTTTTAGGAAAAACAATCCGATTTGGCGTGTACCCAAATAAATACCACCAATTAAATGAATCCGGCAAACCAATACAGAACATATCTTTAAATAATTTAATTGTTCAAGTGATCGTTCTAAAAATGTGTCTTTATATTTATTTTAACATTTTAACCTGGCCATTTATGAAAATTTAAGAAAATTTGACATTTGAGGTAACTATTTTTTTATTGTAATAATGACCAGCTCCTATGTGTATTTCTCTGTGTGTTTACAGACTTTCGTGATGAAGGCCTCAAAGCAGAGAGCTAAAACGTCAAAAAAATAATTTATAATAATAACCTACAGGTGCGTCAAAAGAGGTTCTTTAAAAGCTTTAGTAAAAGGTATAATAGCAAATATCCAATTTATGTAACTCGAAAATTATAGGCAACCAAAATTCTAGAGAAAAGAAAAAAATCTGAATTTAAATTAAACCTGGGCTTTTAGGTCGATAAACCAAAGCTTTATCAGTGCTGGAAATACAGCAGGGCGTTTTTTCTAAAATCCTGATTTTGGCTTTAATATTGCTGGTGTAAATCAGGGAAGTACCTAAATGGTAAACTATTTTATCTTATCGGTAATCCCAGAAAAGTCATAAACTTACAATATACATGCTGGCCCAATTGTCCGGTAGTGTCAAATATTTCTGTTGTTTAACGAGATATGATAAAAAGTTTTATATAGAAGTTGTAGGATTTTTAATCGTGCATGGCTAAAAGTTAGTTTTTAAATTGTAACCCCTATTTTTGTATACAGAATCGGATTCAGCATGAAATTTTGCATACAGTACGTTATTTTATTTTGATTTTGTCACGCCAGTTATAATTTACTTAAGCTTTCGTAAAAAACAGGATACCCTAAAATTAGGTATAAACGAAAACAAATTAGTTATTATTAATTCTTAGCTAGATGTTATAAAACACTAAGGACAAGTGAAAAAATTTGTATTCATAAAGTTTGGATTTTAGTGACTTGTCAGGCATAAAATTTCCTCTAATTAATTTGGTTTTAAGAATAAAACTCCAGGTCGCATTTGAACGCGCCTGGTATTTAAAACAAGCTCCTAATTGTCTCGTATAATAAATGAAACGCATAAGGAAACGCACCTTAAACCTCATAAATTGTAAAATGATTTAATATAATCCAATTATTTTGATTAACATTTTTGACTTGTACTTTTATTACTGGTTTTCTCTTTCTATAAGTCAATAACCACATTTGCACGGATTGCATATTAAGGAGAAATTTTAAATTTAAGTCATTATTATTTATATAAAGTATTTTACCCGAAATAGCATCTGCTATTGATGCAATTTGACTCTACTTTTTGTAAAAATATTTGTGACTAAGGCAAAATATTCGGTTCTAACAATAGATGATTTCATAAGACTGACCATTCTTTAAACCCATTTATAGGACGGTTACGTTGATCGGTAAACTAGTGACGTTTTGTTGTATGTTTTTTGGTAATAATATTTTAATACACTTGCACAATTAAAAAAAGACAAAAAAGTCTTCTTTCTCTGTCTTATAAACGTCAAAATATCATACTCCCATAGTTGGGAAACAGTGGCGTAGCTATGCGTAGGCGGTCGCCTACGGCTTCGCGCCTAAGGGGCCTCGCAGAGGGTGTGATATGTGGTGCTAACCAAAACCCAAAAGATTTTTTTGGTTGTTCCATATCTGGAACAACATCATTATGTGTGATATAAAAGATTTAAAATAGGTAGTTAAAGTAATAGTTTGTGTAAAACCCTTTTTTTGTTTTGGTTGTCAATTTTTTTTACGCCGACACATAATTGATTTACCGAAGCAAAAAGGGCCTCGATGATAGAACTTCGCTGACGCCTATGTTTCTATACGCTACGCCACTGGAGTACTGGCCTATTAGAAATAATAATCATCCTCAAATGGTCCACAAACAATGCAACTAGTTAAACGATAAGTTGCACAACTCAGATAGATTCGATCGACGCACGATTATCGCATAATCTCTGGCGTTGTCGGTCAAGAAGTGACAGGGTTGGATCGCATAAAAACAAATTCAGTTTTATTTTTACACAATTGTAGCAAATTTATACAAGTGTATAGAGGGTGTTACAAAAGGTTCTTTAAAAAATTTACTGGCAGATTCTACTATTAAAATTATGAATTTTTTTATATAAACATGGGTCTGAAAATGCATTGCTTCCCAGATACAGGGTGTTAAACTTTTTAAAAAAATTAGTTTTTCAATAATATCCTAAATATTCCTTATTTAATTTTGATAAAATTTAGCATTTGAGGACTAATTTAGCTCTGACTTAAAAAATTATTTTGTTTAGTTTAAGCCATATCTTTAAAAGTATAAGAGGTAGACATCAATAAATATGATTTTCTTAAAGCTGTTTAAAATATCTATTTGATGGTGATGCAATATACAGCGTGTTTTATTTAAAAATGTCAGTTTACTATGAAATTCTTGAGGATGCCATATTTTCAAAATTATTAAAAATTTAATATCACATGTGGACTTTTTTAAATCTCTTTGCTAGATCATTTGAAAGGTGATATAATATACAGGGTGATCCATTTAAAAAGTAAATGTTTAGCAATATTTCGAAATTCCGATGTTTAATTGTTTTTCTGTTCGCAGCACGTTAATGAACGGAAAAATACTACTTTATTAGTTAAACCGAATTCGTATCTCCAATAATAAGGAAGTTGGCAATAGTGCCGACTTAGGTTTGTTCACCCTGTCGTACCACAAGCCGCATAGTCTGTGGGCTATTAGGAAGCTGTAACTAGAACCGTTGCATTTACTGTTACTAAAAATGATGGTGTGATTTTTACCCACAAATTTTATAATAATCTAAGGCCGTTAAAGAAATCTATTATAGAAAACGATTTCTATTTTGTCAATAAAATTCTAAACCGTTTGCCAAAAGAATTCTTGTCTCTATTTCCTTATAAAAAATAAACTTATGATTTTTATTTAAATATCTAGTCAGTAGGTACATTAAATCTAATATCAGTAAAATTACTATAATTTTATTTTAGTTTATTTTACGATAGAAACTTGCCGCTGGCTTTAGCTTTATAAGAATAATAATTTTATGGTTATTATCTGATTGGAATTCAAGGAGCATAAAGTTATGTGTTACATTTTGAGATAACTATGCAGGTACATTTATATTCTACGTAATAGTTTCCTTAAAGCACCAAAACACCTGTATTATGTTTGATCTAATTTATTTATATATTTTATCTAGAACCGTGCGGTAGCAGCAGTTACATGCTCTGCTTTTAGTGCGGTAAAGCGACAGCTTTACAGCTTTGAAAAATTTAATTTTGTTGTTCGGTATTTTTGAATTTTTTTCAAAGGTACCATTTAAAAAATGGGTCATCAATTATTCGGAAGCTTCTTAAAAAATAGGTGAATTGCGGTGACCATCAGATTTCGCTGCTAAATCATGAAAAATGAAAATAGATTAAGTTCGTTAGATAAGCGTTTTTCCAGGTAACGCTGGGAGGGTTTTTAAAATTTTAATTTTTTACTTTTTGGAAACACTTTAAAGGGGAAAATGCGATTTAAAAATCCGTAAATTTGTTTTTATAAAAGTTTAAAATAATGACAAATGTTTCAGCGTTATCTTGTAAATTATGTAAAGAAATAGTGGTCGAAATTTTAAAAGGATCTGCGCGGAAGTTTTTTAGTTATAATGGGCACCGACTTTAAAACGTGAAATGTGGGATAGAATTTGGAATTAAAGGTTCATAGCGAGTTGTATAGGCTTATCTACCTAAACCGCTGTACAGCGTTTTCAATTAAGGTGGGAAAATGGCATACTTTTTTACTCTCCCCATATTTTTTAAAGAATTCAAGATAGCCAATCAATGTATTTTAGCTCGGAGAATTTGAAAATCGTAAGTAGAAAAAACTGCATGAAAAAAACGACTAACACCATAAATGTTGCGTTTTTTAAAATGAAACATCCTATTTATTTATTCCATACTTGGATTCTACGGACAATTCTAATACCCAGTTTTACAATTGCGAGTTCAGTTTAGGTTCAGTTAAACGCAACTGGTACATGAACCTATCCATTTAAAATATATTGCTGTTACTTTTGGCACTTACTTGACAGTAATATATTTTAAAGGGATAAGTTCATGTACCAGTCGAATTCAACAGAAAGTTAACTAAACTCGCATTCGTTAAACTGGGCATAAGTATTTTTTAATACGGGTACTATAAGTCTATCTTCGACTGTTTTTGAGTTATTGACCCTTAAAAAGACCTTTTAATGAATTATTCTTTAGATTAAAAACCACAGATAGTAATGTTATATTACTAGTTTTAAGAAAATGTCAGTAAAGCAAAAAAAAGATTGTGAAAAACTAAAAAAAATCTACTAATATGTAAAAACTTCAATGACTTTGAAGTATCAAGTACCACCTGCGTTACCAGCATTTTATATTGAAATACTTTTCAAAAATATATTTTTGCTAAATCTATTTCATTCTTTAAAGTAAGTCAATAAATGTATTGAAAAAAACAATCTTACTAAATAAAAATTATTAAATAATAATAATAGTAAAAATAAAAAAAAAATTAAATATAAAATATTTCATCCAGACCTGCCTCCTCTGGAATAGTCCCTAGCACTGAAACCGCATTTCCTCGTTGTATTGCGAGGCTAATTCTCTGAGTTATAAAGCTTCTAGCATTTTTTAATTTTGTAAAATTACAAATGTTTGAAATTAGTTTTTTTGCCTCATTACCCCAAGGCCCAAAAGTTTCAACTGCGAAAGGAACAAAGACAAAACGGTCCATTAGCTCTTCATATTTTTTGTTTTTCTGATTTTCAGCTAAACGTGCAGCAAAACCAATTTCTTCTCTTGATTCGTTAATATATGAATCTGCAAGAGTATGCCTGCACGTAGCATCCCACAATAATGCCTTTCCACTCTTCCAGGGAACTAAAGTCATCCCGTCAACGCGTTTACCGTCATTTCGACAAATGCCGGGTGGCTCTAAAACTGCTGGGAAATTTGCTGTGATTAAAGCACGCTTAATAATATCATTAATCATCCTGTGCCTCGACATCCTACCTGCACTTTTGTTGCAGCTGAGCCCGTGAAGGCCATATATGTCAACTATTTTGCCGCAAATGCAGGTATGCTGCTCACACACAGGCTGACCAATTCTCAGTGAAACGGAAACACGAAACGTGGAATCATCCAAAAGATTCCCTAGTTGAGAAGATGGCAAAGCATTAAGCCATGCATTGCTTTCATAATTTTGAAGAGCTAAAAGACAAGCCTTGTCTAAATTACTCACACATAAAGAATTAAGATTACTGAGAAAAACTTGGCACATTTTAAAATCTAAACTGGTTTGATTTTTTCTCATCTCATTAGGAATACATTCCAATTTACATAGAGAAAGCCACGAACTTAAGGAAAAATTAAAATCAAAATCTATTGAATTATATACAGCTTGTGGAATAATAGATTTAACAAGATCAAAAGTATCGTAATTTGATCCTAAAAAAGCTGAAAAGCATAAGGTTGACAAATCTCTAATACCAAGCCCTCCAAGTTTTATTGGCAAAGATATTTGTATCCATGATTTATCGTCTATATTACAATTAATTATATTTTTTAAAGTATGTTTTAAAACAGAATCAAATTTTGAAAGAAAAAAGGAATTCGTCCAACAAGGTGCACAGCGTAATAGATATATTAGACGTGGAATAGCGAAAGAATGTCTTAAAAGGTAAAAAGATATATGACGGTTTAAAAACACATATTTTCGTGTATTCTATTGAGAGTTAAAATTTTTTTCTCCAAGGTTTTGCCAATCGAATTAGGAGAATAGGGACATCCTAATAAGTTTAAGCAATCCAATGGAGTTTTCTTTATATTTGGAGCTAAAAGTTTGAATTTTAAGAACACGGAATTTTCTAAATTATTATTTAAAATACTAGTGATTTCACATTTTTCAGAATTAATTTCTAGACCAATTGATGCACTTTTTACAATTAAATTTTGAAAATCTTCTAAAACAGTATCTATATCTCCCGCTATAGTCCCATCATCTAAATACCATAAATTTATTTCTGATTTTAAAGAAGAAACAAAAGAATTAATAGCAAGACAAAATAAAGGTGGTCCCAGAGGATCCCCCTGCTGTACACCTCTTTCAGAATATATATGATTTTCACCAAAAGAAAGTAGAGAAGGTTTTTATAGCATTGTGATATAAAGGGCAAAAATTCTGGGAAATGTTCATTAATTTTTGAAAGTAACACATGTCTATTAACCATATTGAAAGCATTTTTAAAATCTATTTTTAATATTATTTTCTCTGTTGAATGATGAAAATTAATATATCTTCTTAAAGCATGGGTCACTGCCTCTGCACCACACTTAGTGCCAAATCCTAACTGATTAGGCCTTAATTTTTCACCTAAATTTTCATATATTCGTGAGCAAACCAATTTTGCCACTAAGCGTCGAAAACAGAGACCCACCGCAATTGGACGAATACCTCCATCTTTTTTATTAAAAGCACAAAGATTTGCCCCATAAAAAAATGGACATATTGAAGAAGGAATTAATCCTTTGATAATATGAGATGAAAATAACGCTAATGAATCAAGTAAATTAGAAGAAATAATACCAAGTTCCTCAGAAATCAAATCTTTTAGGTGTTGAGGTCTCAGTGAGTCAAGACCTCCAGCAGAACCAGGCCTAAAAGATGAAATTACATTTTTAACTTCTGATTTTGTTACTTCGTTAATATGATCTGAATTATCTGAATTTTCTATATATATGTCTTCACGATCCTCGTTTTTTTCGAGATTTTCTGTTGGATGTTTTTCTTTTAATTTCCAAAAGGTATTTTCATTTTTCTCTGCCAAGACATCTTCAGATGAAAGCAAACGAATGGCTCCCTTTACATCTCCTTCAGATATTTTAGATTCCACCTTTCTTGCCAAATTTTTTTCTGTATTTTTCTTTATAATGTTGTGTAAGGATTTAGATTGAAATACTTATTTAATTAAATAATATAAGTCAAAAATGTCTCTGTTAAAGCCTCAATACCTTAAAACTGTTAAAGATAGACATAATGTGTACTATATTATAGTACCCTGATTAAAATTGGCCATAGAATCCAAAAATGATATAATAAATAGGGTGTTCCATTTAAAAAACATTTATGGCGTTAGTCTTTTGTATTTCATGCAATTGGTTTTTTTATTGCGATTTTTAAATCTCTGAGCTAAAATACATCGGTTGGCTATCTTGAATTTTTTTAAAATAAGGGGAAAATCAGAAAATAATCCGTTTTTCTCTTAAATGGAATACCTTGCACCTTCCTTAATTTTGCTCCGATTCACATCAAATTTTTTACCCTTTTTGGAAATTGTTTTTTTTATTGTTTGTTATTCTTAAAAACACATTTTTTGTACGGTTTTTTGTTCATTTTTTTAATTATGAGAAACATCCAATAATACAAATTTTACAAGGAATTCTATATTTTAATAGGCAGTTATTAATAGTGGTTCTTGGACCAAGACTATTGCAAGATCCTTAAACACTTGAACGCTGCTGTTTTAGCTAAACCTCTTTAATTAAAATATTTGTGTGTCTACCAGAGTTGGTTCGAATACTGAAAATCGGTATTCGAATACGAATACCGTGAAAAAATATACTCGAATCCTGAAGATTCGAATATATTAAAGAAAAAAAAATTGTACCGGGTCTCAAGTTTACACCCCCACCCCTATAACCGATAAAAATTCTTTCAAATCGCTTAAAAACTACTGCAAGCCTAAAAAATAAGTGTAAATTTCAATTACGTACATCATAGCAATGATATTGCAAGTAGTAAGCCTATTAAAAATGCTTTGTATGGCCATATTGGCCATATTTTCAAAACTATTAAAAATTGACATGTTCAATGGTGTATTCTTATAACTTTTTCAAATGGCCTTTTAAATGGTGATATAATATACAGGGCGTGCCATTTAAAAAAATAAATAAACTATAATATACATTTTTTTTTGTCATACCCTATATATCTTAACAGGTAATAAAAATCTGATTACTAATTCGGAAACTAAATAATTTACCAGATAAGCTGATAATTTTGTTTATTCTGTACAACAAAAAATAAAAAAGTTAAGAAGGTGGACATTTATAACTTGATACCTGGTACATTAATGCATATACTTATCTGGAAATGTAATACCTATATTAAGGAAGCCTAAAAACTGTCAAAACAGCTAAAAGTCACAGAATCGCTCGTTTTCGCTAATGATTGCATTTTAGGTTTTAGACCATGCAGACATTTTTATAAAGAAAAACTTTTTAACAGAATAATAGAATAGATTTCCATATGGTTCGGACTTAAGTAGACACACTGTATATATATATATATATATATATATATATATATATATATATATATATATATATATATATATGTAAATTTAGCGCAGACAAGTACAATATAAAAAAAAACAAAACGCGCGTATTTAAATGCAATAAGGAAACGGAAAAAGCCACAAGTATATTTTATGGGCGCATATTTTATACAGTATCACTCAATGACATTAGGCCTTCACAATTGTTTATATCTTTTTTAAAGGGTAACGAATAAAACCTAATTATTAAGAAACATAGTGCTCAGTTTAAGTTATCACTTGTCGTATTAAGGAAATTCAATTAAAATTGCTTTTCATTGTATCCGCGTTCATAAATTTTCATTTTTATAACTAAACTGACCCTATATTTAAATTTTGTCTTCGGTAGCATGCACTCAGGGCCGATCCTAGACCTTCGGCCGCCCACGTGCAAATTATTGGCCGCCCTTATGAGTACTGTCCAAAAAAGAAAACAGGTCACCACTTTTACTTTTTACCTTCAGTATACCTATAAAATTTTTATTTGTCATATTTTCACAAAAGTTATTTATCAAAAAAATGTATTATATCAATAGCGTTCATAAAAATATTTATATAATGTAATAGAGGGGGCCTCAAAATTTACTTTTCAAAATATTATTTTGGAAAGTCAGTTACTTTGTCAATAAATTCGCAAAAAAGTATTTTTTTTTAACTATATTTCATTGTACAGCATAAAAAGTATCAAATATGTCCTAAATTTTTTAGGGTTTATGGTTTCTAGGTTAGGTAAATAAAATATTTATTTTTTTACCGTACACTATATTTAAAATGTCTTTAAAATAAAAACCGCAATAAAAATCAGCCAGTGGGTCTATAAGAAAAAAAGGATTTAAAAATTACAAAGATTTTATTTTTAATATTAAAAAAATGTAATTATAAATCACCTATACTACAAGGCGTTGTTATTAAAAAGAAAAAACTATTTAATTTACTTCACTGTACAAATTCAATAAAATAAAAAATATAATAAATAAGAAAAATCATTTGTTTTGATGTTATTCTTGATGTTCCCTAGAAGCCATAACTATAAAAAAAAGGAACATACATTTTTGATTACTGTTTTATGCTTTTTAATGAAACATCTTAAATAAAAAAATTATTTTTCTGACTTTCTTTATTTTTGAAAATAATATTTAAAAATACATAGAATCTAAAACAAAACAAATCCATACAAAAGTTAGCCTTTCTTTGTTTTTATACAAAAAATGATTGTCGGCTTTTCTTTGAAATAAAAAATGCTTATTTATAATTTATTAGCGATACTGTCAATTGAATCATTTAAAAAGCACAATTACGGTTAATAAGTTAAATTTTTGTTTCGTTAACCCCCAGAGAAAATATTTTAATGGTGAATCCTTGGTATTTTTGTGAATTTAATAAAATACTATCGATAAATCCTAACTTTAGAAAAATACCTGTTTTACTTAAAACCACAACTAGTTCAAATATTTTCACTCAATTTTTTAATGCAAAATTTTTTGATGTCTCTATTACAAAAAATTGAGATATTTTTACGAAATTTGTAAATTAAAAATAATATCTTATTACATTTAATGAAAAAATAACGCTGCTAACGAGCTACAGTCGTTACGTATCTAGCGAAAACCGTACATCAAATAAAAAAAGTCAAGAGATCAAATTTGTTCCAAACTAAACAAGAATTAAAAAAACAAATTATATATATATATTGAAAAAGTGCAGTGGCTAAAAATTTTTTAATGATAGACGACCCTGGTAATTTTTTTTTCTTGTATGCCCAAAATGGCTTCCGATTCTTAGGAGAAGTCTCACAAATTTTGTAAAAATATTTGAATTGGTATATATATATATATATATATATATATATATATATATATATATATATATATATATATATATATATATATATATTGGACAACACGATGAAGTCAGTGGGGGACATACGACTAAAATATTTGGACAATTCTAGATCTTCCGGTTATACCGGAAGTTAATGTACACTACCTTTTTTAAATAATACACCCTAAATATTATTTATTTCTTAGTTTCTGCATAAAATTCTTAACATTTTATGTAGTATTTTATACCTAAATTCAACCGTTTTTGATTTATTTTAAATTTTATGTCAAAAATGACGTTTGCAAGCCATTACTTAACCTTTTTTTCTCAACAAAAACCTTTATTACAAATTGGGGGCTAGGTTCGTAGTAGACTGTGTTAATAATTTGACAATTATTAAATACAGAGTGATCAAAAATAATCGTTAAAAATTGTATCGACAAAAACCTAAGAAGTCATTTGTTTTTAATGGAAACCCCATCTTTTATTACATTATCTTATTATTATATTATATTTATTTATTTTATTATATTATTATTATTATTAAAAATAGGGGTAAGTTTGTATAAGGATGTCTATTGTAAACATTTATAGTTTTCGAAATAATAGCAATCTAATATTTATCTATTTTAACGACGCTTTTAAGTACTAGGCTTAGTTTGGCTTCTAGTTCGTTCTAAAAGCGAAATGAGGCATCATAGCCAACTATACATTCTTAGAATAGATAAATAATATTAAATTGTTAATATTTCGAAAAATGTAAATTTTTAGAATAAACATCCTTATGCAAACTTACCCTTCTTTTAATGCCTATTGAGATGATGTAATAAAAGATTCGGGGTTCCATTTGAAAAAATTGACTTTTAAGGTTTTTGTCATTTAAAATAATGAAGTTTACATTAACATTGGGTATACTCAGAAGTGCTAAAACTGTCAAAATATTTTAGTCGTAAGTACAAAGCCTACTTTTCGAGAAATCCATCGCAGCAATTTCCAGTCGGGCACCCTGTATGTTGCCTTGTTTTAAAACTAATTGGTTGGTTTTACAAGGATGTTTAGGAAATAATTATTGTATCTTTCCTGAACCGAATGTGCTAGTATTTCGCGATTGCGGCGATAATGATGTTTTTAGGCCTTCTACGCACGGTCGGGGAATTAGGCAGTTTTATTTTTTCAGGTTTTTTCTACACTGGTCAATAATAGTTTGGCCGCCCACGTGCGGTGCACGTTTTCGCCCCCGCTGGGATCGGCCTTCCATGCACTGACTTAAAAAATTGGACAAGTGTTCCAATACACGTTTTACTTTGCCTGTAGACCTGTTGTGTGTGTGGTAGGCATGTTTCAAAAGGGTTGTTCATAAATTGTTTGTGAGTGTCAGCTGTGGCGATGATCGTGGGATTGTACAGGGTGCTAAAAAAACCATATTAAGCTTGTTTTTTAAATATAACACCCCCTATATTAGTTTAGATTTGAATTGTTAAAACAAAAATAACGTAAATTTTATCAGCTATACTTAAACCAAAAATGTAAGGTTTTTAAGATATTAAGGATTTTTGAAAAATTCTTGACAAAAATAAAGTTTTAATGTATCTAACCTTACTTACGCTTGACTTTGTATGTTATGTTAGATTTCTAGTATATTAACTGTACAATCACATACATTTAAATTTTTACTAGAAATTATACAGAGTGTCCAGAAATATATATATATATATATATATATATATATATATATATATATATATATATATATATATATATATATATATATATATAATATTAAATATTAGTTTCTGGACACCCTGTATAATTTCTAGTAAAAACAATAAATGTAGGTGATTGTACACTTAATATTCTAGCAATCTAAAAAATATAGTCACGCTTAAGTAAGGTAGGATATATTAATATTTTATTTTAGTCAAGAATTGTTTAAAAATCCCAAATATCTTAAAAACCTTACATTTTTAGCATAGGTAGCGCTGACAAAATTGACTTTATTTTTATTGCTACAATCCAAAAATGAACTAAAATACAGGGTGTTAAAAAACACAAGTTTAATATGGATTTTTTTAGCATCTTGTACTCAACCATGTAGAACACCCTTAAAGCATTTTACGAGTTATGGACTGAGAGAAAATATCTGACAAAATTTTGCATCTGGCTCAAGGTGTTCTGATGACTATAATATATTTTGATTTATTATCCGGAAAGCTTTAGTTTACAAACTTTTAAAGCAAAGCCGCCTTTAATAATATAATTAATAAAATGTGTTAATAATGAAAATGGTAATTAAATATTTTACTTGCTGGTAATAAAGAAGTTCAATTAAAATTCCTTTTGAAATATACGCAGTTAAATATTTTCATTCTTTTAAACTGTCGTTATTTTTGCTTAATCTACTTGTTCATTTTACTTGAAAGTAACTTTTATTTATTTCTATAAAAAGTGTTTGTCAAATACCATAAAAAATATTTTTACATGTGACTGTTATGGTGACAAATTTAAAAATTATATCAAAAGAACCCTCCTAAAAGGTTTTAAAAGTGTTATTATCATGAAGTGAATTTCATTACTGGCCCAGGGACTATACGGTTTACAAGAGCACAAAATATAATTTTTCGGAAAAAAATCATTCCTTATAAAAACTTTTATTAGAGAAAAATTTGATTCACGAAAGACAAATTAAATGCAGGGTTTGGCAAAAACTTAAGCGACATGATTATTCTTTATCAAAAATATATTTACTGTCATTTACAAAATTTTGTTTAATATGGGGGGTATTTAAATAGCAAATTATAAAATTATTATGCGTTGTTATTTTAAGGTTTTTTTTAATGTGACTTTATGAAATTTTAAAATAGTTTACTTCTTCACCAAACACTTAATACCAAAATCAGTTTGTTTAATCTATTTAATACCCATGTAAAAAAAAAAAAATTGAAAATGTCTGTATATCAATAAAGAAAAATAGGAAAAATTATATTGTTAAAGTTTTTGCTACCCCTTTTAAAAAAATCAAAACGGTATTTTTGTGAATCGAATTTTTATAAGCCACATTTTTCATCAGGAATCATTTCTTTTGAAAAATAAAATGTTTTATTTATTTGTGCTTTTGTAAGCCCTGTCCGTTTGTATTTAAATTTTTTAATGTGTTGATTTCCGTTGTATATTAGTAATCCGATTTTATTTTCTGACCGTTTTTCTTCTAATTTCTTACCTCTGGAAGATATTCTCTTAATTCTCTTTGATTTGTATCTACGTTATCGTCGGATTCTTTGTCCACATTTCCGGAAACCTCCTCACCAAAAACTGACAAGACACAAAACACAGAAAAGAGTAGGCACACTGTCATCAATAACCCAAGTACTTTGTGACTGGCACTCATTTTTAATATTTCTTAGTAGGTAATTTTAAAAAATAGTATTTACATAAGTTTTTAAAATTCCGGGATTATTTACCCTGCTTTAAAACACCACATGTAATATTTACGTCCTTTTTTAGTTAAATTGATTGTAAACGTTTAAATCTACATGTTGAATGTCTTTTGAAAATTGCACTGTTCTTCTCAATGTCACTGAATAATTATAAAAAATTGCATTTTTTATTATATTTTTATAAATACTTTACTATTTTAAAAAGCACGAGTTAATTTTCGATAATAACAACCGGTACTAATCATTAATATCGCATGGATCTAACGGTATCATGTGTAACCCATTGAATTGGCGGCAAGCGACTAGATCTTGATATTGCAAAGAAGAAACCATACGCACCATGTGCTTGCTTGTGTGCAAGAAGTTGTTTAGTCCTTTCTAAAAGGTACTGATTGCTGAGTGGGATGAATGGTTTGATTAAGAAGGTACCAGATATGGAGTGTTCTTCTTATCCGACTTTTACAATTGACAAAGCAACATTTTGTTTAAGAAATAAAATATTTTACAAGCAATTTATTATTTTTTAACCAATATTTCTGGGCTTTGTTGGTGAAGCATAGGGTAGCTTTTCATGCAAGATTATTAATGATATTCAGGACGGCGGCCGAGAGGGCGTTGAAGGCGGTACAAATTACCGGGGCCCGGACTAATCGCGGATAAAAAACGTAAATGGAGAAATAGAGTGAAGACCTTGTTTTTTTGCTCTTCAACCTTTTTAAGAGTAATTTTAAAGAGAATTGTAATGTAAACAATATTAATTTGCAGGAAGTGAGGATCTTTTTTTTTTGCTCTTTAACTTTTAATTTATTATTCAAATTTTATTACAAAATTTGATATAGGACGTTATTTAAAGGAAGGACTTAAAAGCTACTCATATTATTGCTGGAAAATGTAGAGAGAGTCACGTGCAATCCTTTGCTATTAAATGTAGATAAAGCAACCTGCAGTCCTAGGCTTTCAAAGTTTATTACTCCTTTTGCCTTTGTATTTTTTATTTCTAGTAGAAAATATTTTATTCTTGCTTATTTTTACATAAAAAAATTCCTTCGCATTTCTTTACGCTCTATTTAGACCACTCGGGTTTCTCTAAGAGGACTATAAAAATAGTTACTATAATCTCCTTACGCCAAAATGCAGCGATTTAACCTAATTTGCCTTTATTAAAAAGTTGATCGTTTGCGAGATACAGTGTCCAAGTAAAAAAAATTGAAAATTTTACACCCTGTATCTTGCAAACCAGTAACCTTTTGACTAGGGTAAATTGCATTAGATCGTTGTATTTTTGCTCAAAGTATTTGTGAAAGACCTTTTGGACATACCAAGTGAAGTAGATAAAGCGTAAATGAATGCACTGCCAAACTTTGGTATGGAATAAAATATTTAATCTAAAATATATCAAAAACGATTGCTCGTAGCGATATTTATCAACTATACCTTTCTTGTGCAAAAAATATGGAAGAATAAAAATTCTATGGTAAAATTATAATATACCAAGGCAGGAAAAAGTTATGACACTTTAAACCTAAGCAAAGGACTGTAGGTGGCTCTCTCAAAATTTTCCGATAAAAACAGTATTATATTTCGGTTCCCCGCCTGAAAAACATTTGAATATCAATAAAAAAAATACTAAAAAGTTATTTAAATTTAAATAACTAAAATAAAATAAAAGCTTTGACACCCTGCCTCTCGCACACGATCAACTTTTCGACTGAGGTAAATTGCGTTAGACGGTTGTATTTTGGTCCAAGGAATTTGTGGTTGCATCTTGTACAGATCTTTTAGAGTCACCCTGTATATCAAAGGTAGAAGAAAGTAACACTTTATTTCAGGACAATAATCTAGAGGAGAAAAATAATTTTGTTTTTTTATCCTTTTAATATTCACATTACTTTTAAGCATACTGCAGACATGAAATTATAATTAATTTATAATACAGAATATTTTCATCCCAAAATTTTTAATACTAGAAATTTTTCGGACAAATGCCCGGTGGCCCAGTCGGGCACTGTTTAAAAAAGTTAAAATACTTAGAGAGTTTGATATCTCCAATTCTACATACTTTATGGCATCTTAAAGACCTTACATTATTTGTTTTATTGCCAGTATTGGCGACAAATATATTTACATATTGCCCATAAACGAAAAACCTGCAGGTAGCAGGCTTTCTCCGATGAATGGAATCGTTAAGTTGGGATCTTCTTTTTTATTGAAGTCTGCCCTCGATTCTAATGAATAGACTTTCTTTAAGGGTTGGTTTATTACATTTCATTTAAAAGCGTTTTTACCTCTTTATTTTATTTATTTAATTTATTCAAAGGTTGAGCTATTGAGGCGTCTCTCTCTTTAAATTGAGTGTTTAAAAAAATCCATAAAAATGTTTTTTTGTTAGGAAAATCAAGCAAGGTTTGTATTAAGCCTAACTTTATATCAAGCTGCACTAGAGTTGTTAAAGAACAGGAAAGAATGCTGAACAGGTTCAAACAATTCCGTTCTGACCCAAGAACAGGCTCCGTAAACCTGTTTAGTTGTTCATCTGTTCTTTTTAACAAGTTCTTGACAATGAGGTGGAGACTGGACATATTAGGCATTAATCCATAAGTGGTTCACCCGTTCACCCTTATCGATCCAAACTATTTCAAACATTAATTTAAAAAAGACAGCACCATAAGTCATCCATAAACCACATCTGCACCCATAGATAACCTACATTTAGATCCGCAGTAGCAAGAAGCATTTTTCGGATTTTTACGACCTCGCGCAGTGGATGGACGAACATGCGCACTTAAAAGCCGTGGCAAAATACAAACACCGGCACCTCGTATCAGAGACAAGAATGAGACGAGCAACTAAATGTAAATAAATTATCCGAGAGGGAGATAGCTGCTGGGCCTTCCTTGTCTGTCTTTAAGGAAGGTAAACGCAGATGGCGCGTGAGTCGACTTTATCGTTTGCCCGCCAAATTCAAATTATATAGCTGTGCTATTTTTGCCCTTAATGTTAGGTACTTGTTTTTGCTTCCTATTAATATAAAATATTGAGGTTTAGTTCAATAATTACACACACCTAATTAAAAATGTCATTTATTTGGTTTTTATAAAGATTTTTTCTTACAGATAACCATGTCAATATTACCTTAAATTATCTGTTGAAAAGCACAAATGTAATATATTGTTACAGACTTTCAAAAATGTGTTTAGGTTATAGAATTTTAGAGAGTTAGGATCATTTAATTTAGTTTGTTAATTTATTTAAATAATTTACCTTAATTTTTCCAAGTTCTTTCATCACTTTCGAAGGTTTCCGAAAACGCCCGAATTATCTATTAATAACTTTTATGCCATCATGTACTATGGAATTTTCACGATATTTCTCGAATATTCTAGATCATTCTTTACTCTTTCACCATACTATAAAAGGGCGACGGGAAACCTCGGATCAGTCAGTATAAATTCGACTTTTGTGTTGTAAACTTCGAGACATTGACAAGAGTAGATTTTGTCGTTGTTGTAACCATAGTTACGTTCCATTGTTAATAAAGGTATAAAAACGAAGACACGTGTTTTTATACGAGGTGATACGGAACATTTGGTGTCAGAAGCGGAACGGAATTACCCAAGGAAGACGAAGTAGTCAAGAAGAAAATTTGAATGCCACTTGAGACCAGACAACAAACAGCCGTTATGGAGGAAATTAGTACTTTAATTAAGCTAATGATGGAAAAACAAGAAGACTTAAAAGAAGATCTAAAAGTAATGAAGACGAGCCAAGAATCCCTGAAAGAAGACTTAAAATTAATGAATACGAGCCAAGAATCCCTGAAAGAAGACTTAAAATTAATGAATATGAGCCAAGAATCCCTGAAAGAAGACCTAAAGAAAGAAATGCAGACAAGCCAAGAATCCATGAAAGAAGACTTAAAATTAATGAAGACCAGTCAAGAATCCCTGAAAGAAGACCTAAAGAAAGAAATGCAAACCAGCCAAGAAGACATTAAAAATGAAATGAAGACCAATTTAGAAGAAATGAAGAAAAATCAAAAAGAGATGAAGCGGGAAATCAAAAACAGTCAAGCAGAAACGAGACAACAAATCGAGAAAATTCAAAATGACATAAAAAAAGGACAAGAACAAATGAAGCAAGAGATAAAAGAGAAGATAGTGAAGATTCGAGAACACCTGAGGGGAGAATTTCATCAATGCCAAGATGAGATGAGAAAGGAAATGTTGCTTGAATTAAAACTTACAAAAGAAGATGTCAAAGAAGATATAGAAGCATGCATATGATAGTGTAAATTTACAATTATTGGCACAAAAATGAAATATCTTAACATACCATTACCAGCAATTAAATATATAATCAATTTATTTAAAGATCGCAGTATTACCATCCGGCTAAAAGACCACACATACTTAGCCCCAAGATTAACGTCATTAGGCATCCCACAGGGCTCAGTTTTATCACCCCTACTTTTTAACTTATATACTGCTGATCTTCATAATTTATGGAGTAACCCTATAACCTGCATTCAATATGCCGATGACTTAGCCCTATACAGCAAAGAAGCCAATAAGGAAAATAGCCAAATAAAACTCAATCATATAACGTACTGCCTAAAAAATTACTGTCACGAAAATGGCTTTGACTTATCGGTTAAAAAGACCACCGTTGTATTTTTTACTCGGCGAAGAATCCCTAATCATGATCACATTACTCTTAATGGCACTAGATTTTCTGTAGCACGAGAATTTAAATATCTAGGAATAACGCTAGACTCTAAATTACTTTGGACAACACACATCAACAATATTATTAGCAAAACTGAAAAAAGCATCAACCTGCTCAAACAAATATGTTCTTTCTCTTGGGGAGCACATCAACAGGTAGCCCTACTTTTTTATAGATCATACATCCGATCAATAATTGACTACGGAAGTATTTTTTATGGTTCAGCCAGCAATTGCCATCTCAAAAAAATCGACAAATTACAATACAAAGCCTTACGAATATGCTTAGGACTTATGAAATCCTCACCAACAGCAGCAATTTTAGTAGAAGCAGGGGAGCCACCTTTGAACCTTAGAAGAGAACTATTAGCATGTAAATTTATCCTAAAGTTGCACATGAGACAACACCCATTATTATCAAAAATACACCATATCTATATACACACTCTTACACATTCATACTGGAATAAAAAAATATACCACCCTCAGCAGTTGCATACGAAATATGCCAAAATTTTAATCTTAATACCATCCAGCAGTTGCCGCTAATAAATATCTATAATATGCCGTATAACGCGCTATTTACAGTATCCGACGTGAATATACCAGAATATCCAGCAGAACCGACAATGACTAACGTGCACTTTGGGGAAATAATTTCGTTCTATCCTAAAAACTCACTTATAATTTTTACAGATGGATCCAAGAAACCTAATAATCTTAGTGCAGCCTTCATATGCCCCCAATTAAATCACCAGGAATCCTTTAACCTTAACCCTAACCTCAGTATATTTTCAGCAGAAGCTGCCGCAATAAATCATGCACTTATATGGGCCACCAGTCAAAATTACAAAAATGTTTTAATCTGCTCGGATTCACAATCTGTCCTAAATTGCCTTAAATATTTTTCGACAAACAAACACATCAATCCTAACATCTTTATAGCCAACATAATTAATATCATCCATACCACTACAAACAGAGAAATAAAATTTATTTGGACAAAGGCTCACTCAGGTATATTAGGCAACGAATTAGCAGACCAATTAGCTAACAAGGCACCTAAAACCACTCAGGATGAAACCATCATAATGCAAGACCTTATTTCTATCATTAAAACAAATATAAATGACAAATGGAATAGAGAATGGCGTGCTTATGGTAGCGAAACTAATACATTCTATTATAAAATTCATGATAGTATCCCAAAGACACATTGGTATTATAACCACCCTACAAATAGAAAATTAATTGCCACCATAAGTCGTCTAAAGCTTAACCATGGACGTTTTCCTAGTCATCTATATAAAATCGGCATCAAAGATAGCCCATTATGCTCCTGCGGCCAATATGGCGACCTAAACCATATTTTGTTCAACTGTCATCTCCATCAACAACAAACAAACAAATTTATTAATGAGCTACTGTCCAGCAAATTTTTGCTACCAATATGGCTACCAGAAATACTAAAATCTAATAACTACAAAATTTTTACTTCTCTTGGCAAATACTGTCAAGAAATAGGCCAAAATATATAAAATAATAAGTAATATAAAAAAACCCTCGTCTTTCCATTATGTGTCTTCCTGTTTTAGTGGTCTTCTTGTGTGTCTTGCATTAAAAGTCATCCTGATGGACCCCAGGATGTGAAGCGTGTGTCCCTGTTCATATGTGTTTATATAAGTAAAGATAAATATACGAGTAAAATAAGTAGTTCCGTGGCCAAAACACTTAGTATGTAAGGCCAAACCAACCTAGATATATAAAAAAAAAAGATATAGAAGAAATACAACAGACTGTGCAGTTAGTTCAAGGTCAAATGCAAGAAGAAGTGCAGCAATTACACCGGCAAATTCAAAATATAGCCAGTACAGGTGTCGTTCCAGGATGTGGTACTCCAGCAACTGTTATGAAACCACCAACGTTTGACGGAAAGGTACCGTGGGTTACGTACCTTAGACAATTTGAAGCTGCTGCGAACGGCAATAATTGGAGTTTACCAGGGCCAGAGGCCATGGAGGTATTAAGAAATATTCCTGAAGAGAAACAAGGCGACTATCAATCAATTGTAATGTTCCTAGAAATGAGATATGGCGAGACACATTTGCAGGAAGTTTATAAGGCGCAGCTGCAGGGACGAAGGACATCGTACGTTTGATTAATCTGACATATCCAACATACCCAGAAGAAATAAAACAAGAACTAGCCGTGGGTAGTTTCATTGAAGGTCTACGCGATCCAGACATGAATCAGGCTTTAAGAATGGCCAGATTGAAGAAAATATCAGAAGCTCTTGCCTACGCGCTTCAATTCGAAACAGCCAAACAAACGTCCAGGAGTCAGACAAGAATAAGAAGAATAAACTTTGTATCAGAAGAAGACAATTCAAATAAAGATTTTGCAAGAGTAATGAAGGAGTTGCAAGAAATTTTCCTTAAGAAACAAACAGAAGAAGACAACAGTATGACATTTAGAAGAAGAAATACTATCCGCTGTTGGAAGTGTGGTAAAGAGGGGCATCTACAGAGAAATTGTACCAGATTCAATGGGCGAAAGCTGGCTAGGTGCTACCAAGCCCCACCAACAACAACTATTAGAGTATCCCGGCTGCAGAACAATGGCTCCAGCTTGGTAGTACCTGGAAATGTATGCGGTCGGGAATGTGAGATGGTACTAGATACTGGTTCTACACATACCATCGTGAAGCCGAACATCGTAGCTCATTGTAAAATATTCCGCCCTGAGAAGAATTACATCTTGGAAACTGCTAATGGAGAAGTTTTACCAATAAAAGGCATACATGAAGCCAGAATAACCCTAGGGACAACAACATTCATACAAGTCGTGTTTGTTGCCGACATCATGGACGAAGTTATTCTTGGCCTAGACATTATGGAAAATCAGAAGTTTATACTAGACCTTCCACAACGGGTACTACGAACCAATAAAGAAGAGATTGTAATGAGACTACCACGAAGCAGTGAAACATCGATTCGAGAAGTAGTCCTCACGGAAGATGTTATTCTACCGCCAAACTCAGAAAGCATCATACAAGCAAGGTTTGAAGATTCAGAAGAAGGTGAAATCGTGTTAGTCGAACCATTAGAAAATTGTCCCTTATACGCTAAAGGAATTCTACCAGCAAGAACTCTGGCGCAAACCAAAGAAAATATGGTATTTGTCAGAATGATGAACCTGAAAGATTTCCCTCAACAGGTCAAAATGGGTGACAAAGTCGGTACCTGTCAACCTGCTGCTATGATAGTTACCTATCCCTGTACCACACCTGCAGGAGTCTCCACACGTAAACTACCTGATGCTCTACAAGACCTGTTGATTTCATCAAAATCCTTGTTAGACCCAGTCCAAGTATCTATGCTGGAAGAACTTTTAAGAAGAAATCAAGATGTTTTCTCTTTATCCGAAAAAGATTTGGGTAAAACCAGTGTAGTTCAACATCGAATAAACACTGGAGACGCATCACCGATAAAACAACCACCCAGAAGAATTCCTTTAGCCAAGAAAGAAGAAGTTGAAAAGTTACTTGACCATCCCAGAGCCCATGGTCATCTCCTGTAGTCCTAGTCAAGAAGAAAGATGGTTCCACCAGATTTTGTGTTGACTTCAGAAGACTGAATGACGTCACGAAGAAAGACAGTTTTCCACTACCAAGGATAGACGATACCCTAGATACACTCACCGGATCAAAATGGTTTTCGACATTAGATCTAAAAAGTGGCTATTGGCAAGTAGAACTTCATCCGGAAGACAAGGAAAAATCTGCTTTTTCAACTGGAAACGGACTGTGGCAGTTTAATATTATGCCATTTGGTTTATGCAATGCCCCCGCTACTTTTGAACGTTTGATGGAGTTGACGTTACGGGGACTAACTTGGAAAACCTGCTTAGTATATCTAGATGACATTATAATTCTTGGAAAAACATTTGACGACCACTTGAAAAATGTTGAAGAAGTTTTTCAGAAGCTTAGATCCGCCCAGCTGAAGCTTAGTCCAAAGAAATGTCACCTTTTCCAGAAAGAAGTAAAGTACCTAGGGCATATAATTACCGAAGAAGGAGTAAAAACTGATCCAGAGAAGACTGAAGCTATCCAGAACTGGCCTGTACCAAAGAACAAGCATGAAATTAGAAGTTTTCTGGGATTGTGTACCTATTACAGACGGTTCATACATGGGTTTGCCGATATTGCAAGACCATTACATCATCTTACGGAAAACAACAACAGCTACGAATGGACTGAAGATTGTCAAGCAGCTTTTGTACACCTAAAGAAAGCCCTGTGCAATCCCCGGTGTTGTCCTATCCACAACCAAATCAAACATTTATTGTGGACACATTGTACAATACTGCTATTATATTATTATACTGGTGGAATTTTGTCACAGATTCAAGATGGCCAAGAAAAGTTATAGCCTATTTTAGCAAAGTTCTGTCCAAACCTGAAAGAAATTATTGTGTCACTAGAAAAGAACTTTTAGCTATTGTTAAATCTTTGGAGCATTTTCATAAATACCTGTATGGCCAGAAATTCCACCTAAGAACGGATCATGCATCACTTAATGTAACAGTGCAGTTTGCGAATTTAAAATTAACGACTTTTCTACCTTATTAATATATTTGATTTGGTACAACTAGCGCCGTCTAGTGCGCAGTGACTTAATTATCGCAAACCAAGCTAAAAGGTTCCAGTGGCCTAGAACCTTCTGTGAGCCTAAAAAGCATTTTATTAGGGGACGCTACCCTGGCTTTGTTCTTCGAGCATATATCTACTAGAGGCTTCGCCAGCTGTTGGTGTTACATTTTTACAAATGAGATTTTTGTGACCGGTCAATATTTCTGTGGTATATGAACCTTTCTCGAGTCCATGGTTTTGAGGGTAGCAGCGACATTTCACATATCCTTTTAAATCCTGTGGTAACCGTCAGATTTCGAGTAGGTCTCAGAGTCAAATCGCAAAAATACGCCTGAATGGTTAGACAAATGAAAATTTTGGTCAGACATTGACAGACTTCAAAAATGTCACTTTTGTCTAACCGGTGCAACAAGTAGAAGGCAATTTGTGATTTTATAAAAATTTCGAATTATCTCTGTTAAAAATCACGAATCCTTGTCCATCTTTAGCCTAAAAGGTATGTGTTTTTCTATATTTATATTTTATGTTAGTATTTTTGCATAATTCACCTTTTTTCTTGGAATGTTGAAACTTAACCTCAAAAACACGTTGTCTCGGAATTAATTTTAATTATTTGATTTTGTTTTAGATAAGCCCGGTTTCTACTTTCACCTTTCATCTATGATTCATCTTTCATACCTCGTTTCATTCTTCCTTTCATTCTTCTTCGTTCTTCTATGGAACATAGAAGAACATATTTTCTACCTGATTCCTACGCTTAAGGAAGCCAGATTTTAAGTGCTTGTTTGAAGTGAGGCAAGCCATAACCTACCACACGAGTTGACTCCTCTGTAAGATCTGCCAGCAAATGCCACTTGTCTGAATCCCAAGTGTAGGCCCCAGCCTACAACCAGTGCGAGAATCCCACAACAACACCCAGTGGACCTTTTTAGAAAGGATATCAGATAAGTTGACCAACTACACGTATAAAACCTTTTAAAGTACACCGTTTTTATGGATCTGTCTTAAATAACATATTGCACCTTAATCAAACTATTAAATTAACATCAATTTAGATACTTGAGTTTTTTTAATTTTAATTGGTTAAACTTTGTTATAGCGATGTAATTAACATTTGCAAACGTTAAGCGCTAGAGTTTTTATATATGTTCTTTTTTCTGAATAACACCTATGTTTTTTTAAATCAGGCTTAAGTGAGAATTCATCTTAAATAAAGAACACTCATATTTTATACGTTAGTCTCTTTTATTTTGTGTTGGAACCTGTTTGTTTTGTTTTAGTTTACCTGGAGGAATTACCCTTCTGTAGTTTACCAACACTATTCATAACTTCAGGTGGCGCCCATATATAAGTACCTTTTTGTGGTAAACTATAATAGGAGGGCTAACAAATTATCTATTTAATAATTTCTGAATACTGATATAAGAGTTAAAGGAGTGTTTAGGTTATTCAATCCACGACCCACGTGCCCCGACTAACATTGAGCTAGTTAGAAGGTATTTTGCCTTAAAACAAAGGCTAATTTAACATCTTAAATTAGGCAATCTTAAATGTACTCTTAGCCCAATTAAGATACATTACAAATGGTTGCTTCAGTTCAAGAACCCTGAAGGTCAGATAGCCCGATGGCTACAACGTATTCAAGAATACGACTTTAAAATCGAACATCGAAAAGGACTGAACCATAAGAATGCTGACGCTCTATCAAGACGACCCTGCCCGGACGAATGCAAACACTGCAGCAGACGAGAAGAGCAAGAAGATCCCGATGAATTCCACTGCCGAAGAACACGCATCCAGTGCTCTCAAGAATGGGATCCTAAGATCTTGGCCAAAGAACAACTAGAAGATCCCGATCTTGGAGACATTATCAAACTTAAGACAGATAATTTGGAAAGACCACCATATCAGAAAATAGCCTCCAAGTCTCCAAGACATAAAGGGTACTGGGCCATCTGGGACTCTTTGATTATTAAAGATGGCCTATTACAAAGGGTCTGGGAAAGTTCTGACGGCAAAACCCATAAACATCAGATAATCCTACCAACCAAAAGGATTCCTGAAGTATTGCAAGCCTTGCATAATGGTGTAGGAGGTGGCCATTTCGGAGTTATGAAGATTCTTGAAAAGGTTCGAGAAAGGTTCTACTGGCTGGGAAGCCGTGCAGACGTAAAAGACTGGTGCAGAAGGTGTAAGGACTGCGCTTCCAGCAAGGGACCCAAAACACGAAGCCATGGCAAGATGAAGCAATACAATGTAGGGGCACCTTTTGAAAGAATTGCCATAGACATAGCAGTGCCATTTCCAGTTAGTAAATCAGGGAATCGCTATATCTTGGTAGCGATGGATTACTTCAGTAAATGACCAGAAGTTTACCCAATCCCAAATCAAGAAGGTATCACTGTTGCCGATGTATTATTTCAACAATGGATTTGTCGCTATGGAGTTCCTAGAGAAATACATTCCGATCAAGGCAGAAACTTTGAGTCCGATCTTTTCAAGAACCTTTGTAATCTCCTGGGAATCCATAAAACAAGAACGACACCTCTTCATCCCCAGTCCGATGGTATGGTAGAGCGTTTTAACAGAACACTTGATAACTACCTGAAAATTAAAGTAAATGACCAACAAAGTGACTGGGATAACTGTATACAGCCGTTTTTATTAGCATACCGCTCCGCAATTCACGAAACTACTGGCGAAACACCTGCTAAAGTCATTTTCGGAGCGGAAATATGCCTTCCAGTTGACTTGCTTACAGGACGACCTTCCACCAATAAAGAACCAGCAGGAGACTATGTAAGTCAACTAAGTAAACAGCTATAGAGGATACATGAAGAGGTGCGTACCAAGTTACAAAATGGAAGTGACCGTATGAAATCCCGCTATGACTTGAAAGCTAACCATCAGGGATTTGTCGTCGGTGAAAAAGTTTGGTTATACAATCCAAGAAGAACCAAGGGGCGTTCACCGAAACTACAGAAGTCATGGGAGGGACCATATAAAGTGGTGACACGGCTTAATGATCTGGTGTACCGTATACAGAAGAGTCCACAGGCAAAGATGAAAGTAGTACATCTAGAAAGGCTAAGCCGTTATCAAGACAGTGAAGATACTTGATCGAGACGATCAAAACTTGGAAGGGGGCAATGTTACAGAATTTCAAAAATGTGTTTAGGTTATAGAATTTTAGAGAGTTAGGATCATTTAATTTAGTTTGTTAATTTATTTAAATAATTTACCTTAATTTTTCCAAGTTCTTTCATCACTTTCGAAGGTTTCCGACGCCCGAATTATCTATTAATAACTTTTATTGAAGATATGTTCTGTAGTTTGGCGGATTCATTTAATAGATGGTATTTATTTGGGTACACGCCAAAATAAAATTGAAAGTACTAAAAAACCAAAAAAATATTAAACAAGTAAGAAGATAATTAAAAATCGACGTTTCGGTGGCAAATCTGCCACCGTTGTCAAGATAAATGTAATAAAAATAATAAAAATAAAAACTTACTATTATTTAGGTTTTAAAATTCACTATTTTTCTGTTTTTTGGGATATTCTGAAAATCTGAAAAACTTTGACATTAAATGTCAAAACAATAACTTTTATGCCATCATGTACTATGGAATTTTCACGATATTTCTCGAATATTCTAGATCATTCTTTACTCTTCCACCATACTATAAAAGGGCGACGGGAAACCTCGGATCAGTCAGTATAAATTCGACTTTTGTGTTGTAAACTTCGAGACATTGACAAGAGTAGATTTTGTCGTTGTTGTAACCATAGTTACCTTCCATTGTTAATAAAGGTATAAAAACGAAGACACGTGTTTTTATACGAGGTGATACGGAACAATATACACTGTGATCACTAATAAAAGTAAATATACACAATAAATCACAGAAAATGTAAACAAACTGTCCAAACAAATCGGCCATTGAAAAATATCAAACGCAAATATCGAATAACATTTCGGCGTGACTGCCTGCGGCAACGTTTTCAAGTTAAAAATATTCGATTCATGGTATATTTTCTTTCTCTTAATTAGATGTGAGCCAAAAAGGACATTAAAGTTTACATGCAGAAATTGTAAACAACTTGGCAACCAGGGCAAAGCGATGATTGCTCCATCTACGATAGCCTGCCGTGATGAAAGACAAAGACATATTTATTGGAACTTGCGTTAAACCAGAAAGAGATAAATACAATGGACAAATTGTTAGGACCAGTTACTCGTCTCATTGTTGTCTCTGCTCGTATCCTTCGTCCGCGGTCTGACCGTAACGCTCATTAGCTACCGTACTTCGAACAGAAAACCAGGACGCCGTCACCAAATCCTTTCTTATAATGCGGATACTTTGTTTGAGGCCGGGTGCGTTTACCCTCAACTGGCTTGCGCACAAACCGGTTTTTCGCCCATGAAATGTAACTTTTGTTTTGCGCAGGTTATAACATTGGCAATCCATCGAGATCAGAGATCGCACCGCGAACGTTAGCGTGAAGAGTTCAAGTACTTCAAGCTCAAAGCCTGCAGCGGGACTCCGTGCTCTATAGAATTCTACACCTCGCATTCTATCTTAGATTTCTACTCGAGAAGTCGATAAATGCACTTCTTGGTACTCTGTGTCACAATAGACTAAACATCGGAAATGTTCGTAAAATGTCTATATTTGTACCTACTAATACTTCTCTGTTTAACTGTGCAAAATGAAAAAGGACACACATACAGCTATTGCGAATTAGATTTACGGAATATCATTATTGAGCAATTAAGTTTTTAATGATTGTTTTTAACACGGAACAAAAAGCGGGTAGGTTTTTAATCGATTTTTATTAAATTTTATTTTTTATTCTTGGAGTCAATTTTGCACTATGGCAATAGCAGTTATTATGTCTGTCGGATATTTCCTCCTTTTATGAAATTAAATTTTTATAAAGATTAACTTTTTTAAATAAATAGCTGTCAGTGTTCCTAGCTTTAAATGGAATAATATAAATCAGTAAAGCAAAAATATGTGACCAATTTATCTAAATTAAAAAAAAATCCATAAGAAATTAGCTTTATACATTGTCAATCTTTGCAAAAATCAAAGACACATTGGTTGGACAGTAAACACATGGCTATAGAACGAAAATTATATTTTTCTATCATTGTAATGAAAAACAACACAATCTTTGCATTCTAATAACACAAAAACAACCAAAAAAGAAGAAATTTATTTTAGGGTTATGTACGACTTTTTAAAATTTTGGTACAATTCGACACGTTCGGAGACCTCGCTTATAGGCGACCAATTTGATCGACTTCAAGCGTGTTTTCTTGAACACAGAGTGCGAGTGAGGTAGAATGAAGTGGATTTGTAGAATACTACAGTACACGGACTCTCGCTACTGGTTCGAGTTTCTTCGATCCAAATGAACGGGAATGGCCAATATGGTCCATTTGACAAAAAGAAGAAAAAGAACAGGCTGTTCAGTTCTCTTTAAAGAACGGTTTACTGAACAGGCTACCTCTAAATATGTTCTTAAGAACTGTTCCGTTCTTTTCATAACAATTCTAAGCTGCACTACTAACGAAGTCACCAAGGGCGATGCACAGATAACTACTGCCTCTGTATCGAGCTTTATCGTTGACTTTTTGAAAAAGAGGTTTATTACTTTAATAATTTAAAATATTGGAATGCGAGGATTTTTACAATTTTGGGATAATGTAAATTCGAATTAATATTGAAAAGTAGGTCTAAAACCAATTATCAATCAAATAAAATTGTGATTTTTTTTATTTGAACGTTGTAATAAATAATTTTCATTTTTTCTTTAAATGTGCAAAATGTCTTTTTCTTTAACATAGTTTTTCGTTATAACGATGAAACTTCTTCAAGAAAGAAAATTAAAAACCTGTTATTTCTCCGCGCTTTTTCTATGCTACAGCAGAAAATAGTATCATTTTTAATTGCAAATATCTCTTGACAGACGTAGAAAATTGCCTTCAAATTTTAACAGTGTGTGTATTACATATTAAATTACTTATATTCTAAGTTTAAACAGTTTCTTAAAATCTTGCTTTTGTGACCATACTACCTTTAAGAAAGGAAATAAAAAGAGGATCAAAGGTTGAGTTTCAGAATAAATGTGTTTTTAAATAAATTATCATAGAACAATTTAATAAATGTTTGTTAATAATTTAGGACCTCCCAGCACTAAGATTATATTTTTTGTTAATAAAACTGCTTCTATTTTATCTTAATATTAGGTCTTTATGAAAAAATGTATACAAATTATGTAAAAGCTTAATACGCACTAGTGCGGAAAAGTACAAATTTTGAGCCAAATTTTAGAGAGTCGCGATAAAGAATTTTTATTTACCAACATTAACAATAATAAGATTAAGTAGGGTATTAGGTAGAATTTTAATAAAATAATAAAAAGAAAATAAAGAAATTTGGTTTTAATGTTTTTCTCACGCTCGTAGAAAAAATAGCGTTCCTAACACTGCCAAAAGTGCCTTTTCCGCACTTGACTGCTTGGCCGAACTCCGCTACGCGTCTTTCGACCAACTGCAGTCGCGTGCGGGAAAGTGGCACTTTAAGCACTAGTTAGGAAATATACTATTTAAGAAAAGCGTTTAATCTAACCATAAAATTGCAATTTTTTAATTTATATTTTTATTATTATCTTAATAGCCATACACCGCCTTAAAACCACACAGAACGTCGATTTTTGTGCCTGCCGCATTACACTTTCTCCTTCATCAACAAAGTTATGCGGTTTAATTACCATAAAGAATATGGTTATTTTTTTCTTTTATTGCTGCGACACATGGGATGCGGTTAGATACGCCAATCAATGTTCTTTGTGAAATGTTTGTTTTACTGCCGTGTAATAAATAATACTCCTTAGAAGTAAAAACACTCAACTGTCAAAGAAGTATTAGTTTACTACTTTTTCATAAAAGGCATCAGACCCACATCCATAAGTCTAAAACTTATTACCATATTTACTGACAATCAGTGGCGGATTTAATTTCATATGAACTTAAAAAAAAATTAAGGAGTTAGTATCAAAAAAATCATTTACCTACATAATAAATGTTGTTTTTTAAAAGAAAATGGAGTAAAGTGTCTTAGTGTTTTACATCGTTGGATTCGCTTTAAAATACTGCATTTAGAAATATTATGAAAGTGATATGGTCCTATTTTGGTTTTTGAGCTAGGGTAAAAAAGTAAAAAGTTTAGAGCCCTCTAGTAAAAAAGTTTAAAAAGATAAAATCGATTTCGTATTTTTCTGAAAGTAAGTAAAGTATGAGGAGTGATTTTAAATGATCATGGCACTCTGGTTGTAAAATAAAATTTTAATTTAAAAATAAAATTTGACAAAAAGTTGTTTTTAAAATATTGTATTCCGACTAAAAATGATCTAAAGAATCCAAAAAACAAAAAAAATATACAGGGTTCCCATTTAAAAATCAAAAGTTTTAGTCATTTTCGGTAAAACCGAAAGTCGTAAAAGTCTATCGTATACACCTAAAAATGACTTTTCGTTAGTCTAACAACCCTACCAAATTTCGTCAGTATCGATAAAGAAATATAAAAATGGCAGCCGGCAAAGACGGTCTATATAGGGTCGCGACATTCGGCCATATTGCTTTGACGTGTTATGACGTCACATCTCCCATTTTTTGGCCATGTTGTTCAGTGCCGGAGATATACGGTTTATTGTATTGGTAGAACAACCGTTTACACAATAGTTTTTAATTATTATTAAGTTGTAAATTCTTTTACTTTAAATAAAAACATTTGGAATTACATCTTTTAACAAATACAGCTTTGATTTTACCCAGTCTTGCCAACTTTTCTCCGTGGAGTGCCCATCCTTGTGTCCCCGACCTCGAACCGCCTAAAAGTTGAGGATGTGTCGCAACCTTTTCCCCAAGTTCAGGGTGGCCCTTTGCTTTTCAAATTTTGTTTCCTTCCCATGATTAGGGCCCTACTTTAGTTTTTTGCCCCAGGGCCACTGCTGACCTAGCTACGCCACTGACTGGAAATGGCTTTAATTTTGAATTTTTAAATGAAACACCTTATATATTTTATCATTTTAAGATTCCTTAGATAATTTTAAGTCAGAATATCACATTTAAAAAGTTTTTAGGCCTACTTGATTTTTTAAAGCCATTTTTAATATTGCATTTAGGTGGCCATGATTGACCGCAAATTATTCTAGGTACCCTAGGTGACGTTAGAAAAATACAATCGCAAAGTTTTAGTGGCTAATATGAAAGATAGGAATAAAACAATTTGTCAAATTGACATTGTCGTGTCGAACTATTAATTTTTAAATGGCAACCCTTGTTAGACAAGCACTTTTCGAATAAAACGTTTTTTGGTCGAATCTAACGATACCAATTTATTTGCGATCGGATTAAAAATAAAGTCATGAATAAAGAATCATAACCACCTTAATGCAATACTATAAATGGCGGTTTATTTAGATACTTTTCTTGAAAATTAACAGAGAAAATGCTTGTTTGTAATAAATTTTTAATATCTGTCAAATCAACACATTTAATTCCTGCTACCCCTGTATGCTACCACCAACGAAAATTGGTGTAAGGAAAAAAGTTGGTCGTCTCGTTAAAATGAAGCTACTTACGAAAAATTAGCTTGTTAGTAATGACTTAGAAAAATGGTCCAGGGATCCCTTACTATTTTATATGCTAGGAGATAATGGATAATTGCCATGCGACAAGTTTTTATAGGTTGGTGTAATAAGGGCGTGATACTTCGGTTTTAAGTAAAAGCAGAGGCTTTCTCTTCTTCTCTTCTCAAAATGGCGTTGGCTGCCTCTCGGCGCCGTTCACCAGCTCATTATGTAACGACCACAGGCGGCGAGCTCTAGACTCCCTGATAGTCGTTTAGTTTTCTTATGTTAGTTATCTTGAACTTCTGAACATGCATAAGTTGCAACTATCTAGCCAGCGGCTGCTACTGGTATCGCGCATAACCGTCACTTTCATTCCTGACATATTTCCGCAGGCGTGCGCACCTCCTCGACCATACGAGGACACCATGTGTTCAACACCAAAACGTAAAAACTTCAGGCTTTAGGAATCTTCACTCACAGCGCTTAGCCCCAGAAGAAAGAAGCCCCAATTTAGCGTGAATCTTTTCTCGATCCCCAAGGGTACAACCACGCTCGTACGATGCCTTCAATCGCCTACCCGGAAGGTATATGTAGACCTCTACGTAAACATGAACCGCACTACTCGAAGGTCGTGGAAAGAGTCGCAGAGGCTTTGTACAGTTAATATAGTATGTCAACATTAGTAGATTTTTGAACAGACCCACCTCAAAAGCTCATTCTGGCACTCCCCACCTCCCTCGAAGTTGATTAAGGGAATGTTAAAGGTTGTTTCTTTTAATTCTAAAAACACATTTTTTTACTTCAGTTTTATGTATTATTAATTACAGTTGTTTTTTGTTTAATTATTTGTTTTGATTTCTAATTTGATTCATTATCTCTTAAAGCAAACACAACAGTATTATTATTAGGGAAGAGCATTTATGCAAGTTGCATATTTTGCCTATTTTATACAAATAATTTTGTGTTTGCTGTTTTTCAAAAAGCTAACATTAAATGCAAATTTTACACAACACTATCCACCAAGATCAAAAATATTTCTAGGGAAGACGGTTCAAACATACTGCCGAATGTTCCACTTCCCCCTCAATCAATGATAACAAGATGGGGAATCTGGTTGGAAGCGGCACTTTTTTATTGCAAACATTTTAGTGACATAAATTAGTCAATTACTGAATTTTCTGATGAAAATTGCCAAGCACTTCTTGATGCAAAACATTTGATGAAAAATAAATTATTGCTTCAACAACTAGTATTTATTCAGAGCAATTATACTTGTGTTCAAGATGGTATTTTAAAGTTGAAATCAAATAGGTTGTCCTTAGTAGAATTTTTAAATGTAATCAATTAATTGCAAACGTCTGCTTATAGTGTTAGTGGTACTATTGGGAAAAAAGTTAGAGAAAAACAAAGGATATTTCTTTTTATTAAATGTGGCTAAAATTATCTCTGGTGCCTTTGTAGAAAATGTTATTGTAGATACAAGTTCACTAGGTAGTTTAAAAAAATATGCCCCAATGACGTCTGTTGATGTAGAACAAAGCTTTTCTATTTACAAATATATATATACTTAGACCGAAGACATAGGTATTTAGTAAAACATTTTCAGCATGAAAAAAATGTTTACATTTAATTATATAGTTTATGCATATCTTGGTAAAAATGTTTGCATATATACATATGCGCATATTAACTTACTTTTCTTGTGCATATTTGCTCATCTCAAATTATTGTAAAGGCATAAACAAATGTTTCTTTGATATAGCATCGAAAAAAACTAATACATTATTACACATATTTAAAATACTTATGCCTAGTTGTACAAAGCAGGTTTAAACTCGGTTTTACTGAACTAAGGTCAGGCCTTTGAACTTTGTAAAATCTCAATTTCATTCAATTCCCAACACTGACAGCAATATTGAGATTTTACGAAAAGTTCAAAGGCCTGACCTCAGTTCAGTAGAAAGAGTTTAAACCTGCTTTGTACAACTGGGCCTTAATCACACAACATTCTACTTACCAACATAACCTGGTACATTTGAAATTTAAAAAAACATTTGCAGTTTGTGCCAGAAATGGACATGGAAGTTCAATCACTGGTTCGCAGAGATTGTCCCAAACAAATCCTGCTTAATTAGTATATCGATTAATAAGTCCTTAAGCATTAATTGCTGGGATACATTTTTAACGGTTTGGATTTTTTGCGCAATAAGTTGCATTTGATAAATGTAAATATAGGAAGAAGGAATAAAACTGTTGTATTTCGTGCAAAATTTAATAAAAAGCTAAAAGCGTAGCAGAGAGCTTTCGGTACTACCATCATCAGTACTACTAGTCAGCAAACAGGAGTCATAGCTCTGAAGCGCATAAATAAGTTAAACAAATGTTTAAAAAACAGTAACTCACATTGCAATCAAAGCACATAATATTTGTTTAAAATAAATCTCTTAAAGCAAAGTTGTTTAAATTCATAATTTTTTCTGTCGAGAGCACAGCATTTTTTTTTCGTATTTGGATTATTTTTCGAGAAATAAAATAAAATTTACTTAATTTAATACCCACCTTACCAATAAATCGGGGGAACATTTTAAAAACACTTAATTTGGAAAAGTTTGTTAGTTTAAATGTTAATGGTATTAAATCAAGTATTTCTTGTTATTGTTATGTACTCAGTTTTAAAATAATATTAAAAACAATTTTCCCTGTTTCTCGTGTAGTCTACTGGCATGTATTTAGATAGGATTTATTTAGTTTCTTGAAAACTAAACAAGGTAGAAAAAATTGGAAGCTGTATTTTTACTTGCTAAATCATATTTACATATAAAATTTGCAACAAAGTACATTTTTTGTCAGAAATATTTGTTTAAGAGAAGCCTTTGGACCTAATAAATTTTATGAAAAAAAGGCGAAACCTTTTTCATATATTACTACGACAGTAGGGATTTATTTCCATATATTTCCTAAATAAATTTAACCAAGCTAGTTCCAAACTAGCCTCTTTACGATAAAAATATCACTGCCAAATTTTATTTAAATTGGATAATTGGTTATGCATATAACGTTATTCTAGGCATTATTTCTGTATTCTCCCAAGTTAAAAACGTTCTAACTTCATTGGGTGTGTTTTGTCAATAAAGTTAAGACGTTGTTACTTGGGAGAATAGATAAATAATGCATATTATAACTGTTTTATGCATATAGGTCAACATTTTTAAAAAGTGTAGTTAGGACGTTTTAACTAAGGACGGCAGTGTTCATAAGAACTTGTTTTTATGAATCGACATAAGAAATCACCCTTTGAAGTTTCGAATCGTAGTTAGGAAACACCCTGTATACACCATTCTCTATACATACAATACAAAACACAGTTTTATAAAGACACCTTAAAAGGAAGAAGCTTTTAATCTTAATCACATATTTGTTTGTAAAAATATGGGCATAATTAATTTATTAATAAAATATACATTAATAACGACAGTATGCCACATGCCTCATAAAAAAAGAACCATTAAAATAAATTACTTCTACCTAAAAACCTAAGAAGTGGGTCGAATCGATTTAAAAATCGATTTCTTCGAGGCAGGAGATATTCACTTTTTCTTTTAATTTACTTTCATCTGAATTTTAACTTATTCCATATTAAGCGACTTCTTGAATATACTGACGTCTCACGTTGCAATTTTGTTTACAATGCGATTTTCGACTAATTTCACGTAGTCACACTGTTCACACTTTCTTTTTCTCTTCCTAGTATTTTTAAATATTTATTATTTAATTATTTATTTGAAATTGTATACATTATGTATCCAAAGGTAAAAGTAAATGGATGAAAAAAACTTTTTTTTTGAACAAAAAGCATAATATACGGATGAAAAAGAAATATTTTCTAGCTTTACAAAGATACTCATTCTTGTTTATACTTTACTGTCGTTGCCATGGATAAATCATGTGTATGTCAATTAATAATAATAATAGTAAACTTCCTTTATAAAGGTATTTTTATTCAACACAAAATAAACTTATGGATATTATTGCGGTGCCAACACTGGGCGAAATTTAGCTCTAGGTACAAGGAACCAGCCATTTATCCATTTAACCTAGTGCTAAAAGCACCTATCAAAAGTGGACATGTTCAGCTTTGGAAGAAAGAACAAATTAGTGAACTTATGATTGTCTTGACAAAACCGGCAAGTTGTAGCCTTGCTTTAGCGGCTGTTCATGGCCAAATTGCCGCCCTATAGTTAAACTAATGTTTAAAATGTTATTCAAGCTTCTTATTGTAAATAATTAATTTATTTTTAGTGCTCAGTACTTTTGACCAGACCAACTTTTTATATGTTTTTAAAGCCCGAAATTCGAATCCGGAGTCCGTTTTGTTTCATCGGGCTTGAGTTTTGAGTAAACTACCAAAAACCCAAAAATCAAGCCTGATGGTGCAAATGGATGCGGATTTGAATTCAGGGCATCAAAAGACATATAAAAAGTTGGTCTGATCAAAAGTACTAATCACTTTTTTATTTTTGTGTGCCGATATAATCAACAATAAAAAGTATCACTATATTTAACAATGATGATGGATAATAGTTTCAGGCTCATCAACACTTTCTGCAGCAAAACTAGTGACGTAAGTGTTGAATGTCAACGCAATAGGCCTATTTTCCAATCTCACTATAATACATTGTCGGCTACGTGATCAAAGGTATTGTTGCTTTAAAATCCGGGTTTTTATGCAAGGTTATATAGATGTCGAACGCGACACTAGTATTCGAGGTTGGAAAATCGCCAGCCAGTGTCTAAATGCAATTCTAGTGGTGTAAAGAATAAAGAAGAAGCCCAAGTATTAACCCCTGTGGATGCCCAGACGAAACATGCGGCAATCCACAGTAGCGTCTTTGTTTCCCCGTGGCCTAGTGGACAGAGCTTTGATCTTCCAAGCCAGAGGTCGGCGGTTCGATTCTCAGCGGTGGAGACATATTTAGGTAGTAGTTATTTAAAAATAACGACCGTGGTGGCACTACCGCGTTGTCTAAGAGGTGCTGTGAAATGCAACTGCATGTTTCAGTGCTTGGACAACGTTGACGGAACAGGGGGAACGATGGGTTAAACATCTAATAACCCGACACCCACGGTACTCTGGTATTTAGGCATAGACCTTCGTGGGATGTCAAAAAGAGTAAAAAAAAAAAATCGTAGCCAGGGTTAAGAGGCGGGAGGTGCGAAGTTCTTTTGGGCGCCTTTATTTTCACATTATAACATTATACAAAATTTTGTTTTAAAATACCGCCTAAAAATACAAGAATTGGCTAGACAACGTAGACGAGATCAAAAAACTAAAAACTCTAGGAATAAAAAACAAAGTGAGAAGTTCGGGGCCTATTCAGTTAGACCGTATAGGGATGCATACGTGCGGCACCACGAGTTTCTCTGCAGTGGGGGAATTTTACTGAACAATTCCTCAGAGCAGAAGCCCTGGAAGTACCTGTTAAAATGCGATAGCCCGACGATGGGCAAGAGCCTCTTTGTAAGCAAAGGATCGTTAATAAGGCGAACAGCTCTTCTTTGAATGGAATCAAGAATGCTCAGTGTTGTGGGGGACGCCATCCCCCAAATATGAGAACAATATTCCAGAAGGGGTTGGGTTTAGGATACATACAAAGTGTAGAAATTAGGAGGGAAAATACTTTTTCGCTCTAAAGAGAAATCCAAGTTTTTTGAAGCGGCCGTGGTTATATAATGTGTTTATGCCAATTAAGGTCTTTCTGAAATGTGACGCCCACAAAATTAAATATTTCCTTGATCTGCAGAACTTGGCCGCTCATAACCAAAGGATAAGTATTAGATGACATTTTCCGCGACATGGAACATGATTGTGTTTTGGATGCATTAAATTGGATGAGATTTTTGGCGCCCCAATCCAATACTAGATTAAGGTCCTGTGAAAGAGATATCTGCATCGCCCTGCGTTTGCTATCCAACTCAGGCTTAGAGATTGGTTTGGGAACCTGAAAGCTGCAGTCTATCGTCAGCAAAACTATGAATGGAATTTGTTGTGGAATATGTGTACAAGGTCCCCCAGAATGATTAGCAGACCCCCTTAGAAAAAATATAATAAAATAATATAGATACACTAATGTACATGGAACGTTTCACCTGTGTTTCTAAATTAGTTTTATGGTTAGTTATACAACATATTATATAGTATGATGTAAATGATGTAAGGAAACGTAACTTTTTTAGATAAGGACAATTTTTTTCTCTTCAAAATTTTTTGAGACAGAAAGAAATTTTACTACAGCTATTGCCTATTGCCATCATTTAGATTTATCCCCCCTAGTTCAATGGCTAGTTACGCTTATGACAGTACTCCTAATAAATCATTTTATTTTCGGCAGTTCCTTATTAATATTTCCGCTATTAATATGAAATCTTTGATTTAAAAAAATAAACTTATGATTCATAAAACCTGAAACATTTTTTTTTCATGGGGTAGTTATTTAATAATTTAATTAAAAGCTTAAATATATTTTTAGGAATTATTTTTTTTTTTGCTAGAGGGGCACCAACTCAAGGGGTGGGGAGAGGCAACCTCTTTGGTTACGCCACTGGCAATCCAAATGATTTGCCATCAACTACTACACACTGCTGGCGCTCGGTTAGGTAGGACCACATGAAAAATGTGGTGTCAGAAAAGCAAAGCAATGCTTTTAATTTAGTTATCGTCATTTTTCATATTTTTCAAGATAATTTAATGGATGGTCTTTGTGTTGGGTACACGCCTGTGTAGAAAACAAGACCATCCAATAAATGAATCCGCCTAACCATTATAGAGCATATCTTCAATTAAGATAATTTAAATCAAGATCATCCTCGAAAATAACGCCTGCAAAGTTAATTTATCTACATAGCTTGGCCGCCTATTATTACTTGGATGGCGAGATTAAGTGATAAAAAATTACCCCATTGTCATTCAAAACACGCTAAAATGGTAATAAAGTGTAACTGATGGTAGTCTGCTGACGTTTATTCGCACGCAACTTTTACTTTTAATATTAACATTCCTTCGAAAACGTCACTTTCTCGACAACATATTCACGTGAAATAAGTTTTTATTGTTCCCGCGATAATTGGCCATTACAGTACAAAGAAGCAACAAATTTACATCAAAAATTATGTTGCAAACAACAAGTTCAGTTGGGCGTGTGATTTTTCCTCGGCACGTTCTTTATTTAAATGGGCGAAAATTATGAGAGAAAGTGTTAAAGCAGAAAAACTTACCTTCGGATTTTAATTGTATATGTTTCTTTAACTTTATTATTAATTTTTATTGTCCTTCATCAAGGTGAAGCGTTGAGAACCAGACCGGACCATCCCACATATCTAAGAAAGTGCTTTAACACGTTATTTTTAATAACAGAATTCTTATTCATAAGAGCTGGTGTAGACCAATTATTATTACGGGATGCTAGCTCATTCACTTGGCCCTGCTAAATAAGTTTTATGCTATTGAAAAAACTTATTAAAGCGCTTTTTTAAATTTGTACAATAGCCCGCTCTCGATTTAAAGCCTCATATACAGTGAGGATATAAAAAGTCCCCCCTTTATCTTTTAATTAGGATAAAATAGTGCGATGGGGTAAAATTTGGGTAAAAGGGTGTTTTAAACTACTTTTTGGGTTAAAAATAATTTCGTCACCTGGCCTAGTGCCTGGGGCACTAGCAACTTATTTTAGTTTTCATGCCAATAAATAGTTTATCCAAGTTTTATCCGATTTCGATATCTTCTCCCATTTAAAAAAGCCAGAACTATCTGGAAACTCTTGTAACTCTAGAACGACTGTATTGATTGGTAAAAATAAAATGGTGATGAGTAGATATGCGAAATGCTTTTAAAATAAGGTGATACATGACCCCCTTTGTATTTGAAAAAGTTGCTAGTGCCCCTTTGGCATTAGGCCACGTCACCAAAATTAGTTTTATGCTAGAAAGTAGTTTAAGTTACACCCATTCAACGAAATTTTACCCGAAATCGGCATAGACACGGTTAGACAAGCCTTCAAACCTACCTGAACTGAAAACGATAGGATCAGTCTTACTCGCAGACTTGCCTTAAGCTTACCTTAAGCTAGGCTCAAGGCATGCCTCACCATGTTTATGCCTATTTTGATTCCACATAAAAAATGCCTTAACTTTATTTATGGTACTAAGTGTTTAATTTTATAAATTTTAGTGATATTTGATTTTTTTTTAATGCAGAGGTGGAATTAAATTAATTTTATTTTTACACTATGAACTCTTAAAACTTTAATATGCAAAAACATTAGGTAGAGTCTGCCATATCATAAGTAGATCATATTAAGATGAAATGTTACATAGGATGTTCAAAAAATCATTTTCATTTTTCAGTAAATCAAATTGCAATAACTCTTGATATTTTAAATGGTATTTTTACAGTACAGACTGTGTAACTTGTAGTACGACAGGTTTCTACAACTCAAGTAGATTTGACTACACATTGGATGTGTCTGTAGGCAAAAGTGTATGCACCTTGTTGCACTGATTGTCTACAAAATCTGTTGTACAACAATGTGCATAGTGGGTGGTTTAAAAGGCATGATAGCACTCCTAAAAGCTTATTTTAAGATTCTTTCGGATTTTCACTTTAAGGAATCACTCACGGAATCTTTAGATCGAAGATTATATATTAAATAATAAAATATATTTTAAACCAAAAAAATGTGTCAGGGTTTTATTAAACATTTGGTAAAAATTTAAGGTGTGATTCCTTATGTTATTTTATAAATAAAAGTTTCTATAAACATATTTCCGGAGTTGCTTCCTTAGTAAGAGACAGGTCGTTAAAATTTAAGAAAAAACAAGTTTTTCTAAATATTTTTAATATGCTCAGGTCGATTTGGATAAATTTTGGTACATTTATTTAAAGTAATAAGGTGATTATTAAGCCCTAACTATATTATTAAAATTAGGACTAGTGAAGTTTCAGTAGGCACCGCAACTAATATTATTGAGAAAAAAAGTAGAAGTTTTTATATTTTTTTATAATTAAGCAATTAATATTACAACTTTTAAATTTCTTATATATTTTTTTGTATCAAGCTTATTTTGCGTGAAAAAAAAATTAAACCAGTTTAAGTCATTCTAAAAAGTAGCCCTAAACACCATAACGAACTAAAAACTAAAATAATAAAAAAGAATTTCGATCTTAGCAAATCGGGAAAATGACAATTTTCGATAAAATACACGACTGATAATTTATTTTAAGGCAAATAATTGTTTTATTTTAATTTTTGCTTCTTATATCATGTTGTCTATGGGTACTTTTGGAAAAAATTAAAGAAGCGTTAATATTTTTTCTCGAAAAAATTGAAACGTCGAAAAAGTCAGTGGCGTACTTTTTTCTTAATAAATTAAGTTGCGATGCCCACTGAGACGCCATTGGACCCAATAATAACAATCTGGTTAGGGCTAAAAAAACGCCATATTACTATAAATAAACTTATCAAAATTTATCAAAATCGTCCTAAGCATATTAAAAATATTTAGAAAGAAATGGTTTTTTCTTAAATTTTAACGCCCTGTATCTCAATAACAAAGCAACGCCGGACATATGTTTATAGAAACTTTTTTCATGAAATAACATAAGGAATTACACCTTAAATTTTTGCCCCATGCTTAATAAACATCCTGTATAAAAAAACTTTACCTTTTTAGTTTTGAATGACGAAAACTATTAGGTACATTAGTTAATAAGCTTTAAGCCATGCGGTATTAAAAAATTGTTTCAGAAAACCAATTAATATATTAAAAACATTATTTATTTAAAGAACTGACCAACTCGGAAAAAATCAAGGCTAAACTTTTACCGCATAACAAAAATAACTGCAATTCGTACTGCAAGGTTTTGTAATAGAATTATTATTCAAGCGATTTTCTAAAAATCGTAACAAAATATAAGATACTTGTAATACACAAAATATGAATTCCATTACGGTTTATAAAAACAGTTATAGTTATTAGCTCTAAAAGTACGAATATATTTGGGTTTTTATAAGTTCTTTTAAATTTATTTCAGAAACGATGTCGCCGCCTTAGTACAAAATGGGCGTAATTCCACTTTTATACAAAAATGAGATTTTTACCCCATCTGTCAAAGAGTGGCTTAATAACTATAATCAAATTTTTATAGGTGTCCCATTCGTCTAACAATTAAAAACACGCAAAAGCAATTTGCCTAATGGATATAATTTTGTGAAAGAATGCCTTTTTAATAAAATTATTTTAAAATATATATCACATTTCAATAAAAAATTTAATAATCTGTAGTAAGCATTCAGTTTTTGCCGTCTCCTGTAAAATTACCAAAAACGAAATTAAGCGGTTTACGTAAGGCATTTAAGGGGTCGAGTAGAATCTCACCTAATCTCACTGTGGAGAAGGAAGGGTCTGTGCAAGTATTACGTTATTTTTCTTTCGCTGGAAACAGGAAAAAGTTAACGAGATTGTGGCAGGTCCCCTACGAAAAATGTATCCTGGGATGCAGTGTCACTTTTTGGGTCAAAAACGTTTTTTTATCTTTAAAATTAATTCAACCATAAAAGCAGTTTTGGTTTGAGAAATGGTGCCTTTTACATTCCCACACTTATTTCGGGGCGTTATGTATTGCAATGCAACACACTTATTAACTTTAAAAAAAATCTTATTTGAGATTGGGGGATGTGAGAGGACGGAGGGTTGAAGGATATCTTACAAAACCTTAGAAGGGAGGAGGGGTTTCAAAATTTAAAAAAACGCCTCACATAATTTATAACCGCCCCCTCTGCCTTTATTTACCCAAAGCCGACAACTATACCAAATTCGCAAAAGCGTGAAAATAATAATAATAAAAACAATTTTTATTTTAAAACTCAATACCTTAAAAATTATTTGTATTTGTTTCAGCTGGGCTGTGTCCACTGTGATGACAAGACAAAATATGATACCATCGGAGGATGGTAGTGGCATGATCAACGCTCTGATACCATTATGGGACCTGTGCAATCATACTAATGGAACAGTAAGTAGCGATTTCTTCAAACGTTTTTGCCAAATTTTACTGGAAATCAAAAATATACAAAGTTTTGATGTGTTTTAAAATACGAGTAATTTTTGCAGGATCTGTCTTTAAAAGGGGTTTTAAAGAGGACAAATGAAACAAAAATTTATTTTTTAGAGAAAAAAGCCATTCTTGAAAAATTTTTGCTCTTAAAAAAGTGATTCACGAAGAGAAAGCTTTGATTTTGTATATAGGGTATGCAAAAACTTGAAAAACAAGGTTTCCAAGAGTAAAATATATTTATATTTTATTTTTAAGCAAAATTCCATTTAGAAAATGTATTTTAAATGAAGTTTGTAATAGATAAAATACAAAATTTTATTAAACCCTATAATTTGGCGAAAACGCCTTGATCACATACGTTACAGCTGGGTTGTGGGAGCAGGTTTTTAAAATAAAATTATGATAGTTTTTGCTTAGGCTATATACAAAATCAACATTTTCTCTCCGTGAATCGTAATTTTATTATAGTCAAATTTTTTTATCAGAAGTGACTTTTTCAAAAAATGTTTTTTTACCCATTTGTCCTCTCGTGAATACCATTCGTAAACAGTCTGTATATAAAGTTCTATTTACTGTTTCGCGCATAATTTACAATTATAAACTTTTTTGTTCTAAAAAAATAATTTTATTAGGTTTTTACATATTATTTAAAGTAGTAAAAGGCTACCATTTTTAGATTTAGGTTTTTTTTTAATGTTCTGATGTCACTTTTCAAAAAATACTACTGGTGGTTTGCTGTTTATTTTAAGTACCAAAAAATCTTCGTAAAATAAATTTTCAGTAAAAAAACATCGCAATAGAGAAATATAAATACCTTTATTTTTTACACAACTATATTTCAACCTTTGCATAAATACCTAATTAGACGTAACATAAAAATAAACTTAAAATTATTGCTTTATGCGTAGATTATATTTACATTTTTTTGTATTAAGGTTAATAGCTAGTAAGATAAGTAAACATGTTTTTATAATATACAGACTTATCAAGAAAAGTCTCTTAAATACCATCATAAAATTTAAATGTTTTCTCCAGTATGACATTATTTTAAAAAGTGTGTATTTGGTGGTACAATATTGATAAACACATAATTTTTCTACGTAATTCCTCGTTAAAGAAATGCATTTTCCAGTTCTTGTTTGCTAGTATTTATTGATCTTGTCACAAAAAAAAACATATTTTTGAGCGTTGTCGTTAAGAAAAATGACGTTTTTTTTTAACGATTAGCAACCTCTATTTCAAATTGTAATTGTTGTAAGTAATTTTTATTGTAAAATCGATACGCCACTCGGCACTAAACACTTAAAAAAATTAAACCGACCCAAAAAAAATAAATAAGTCACTAAAAAGTTAAAAATAAAAAAATTAATTCGGTTAATAACATATGGTATTAACACTTTGACTGCCATGTGTATATTTGCGTATACCATAGATAACCTACATTTAGATCCGCAGTGGCAACAAGCTTTTTCGGATTTTTACGACCTCGCTCAGTGGGTGGACGAACATGCGCACTTAAAAGCCGTGGCAAAATACAAACACCGGCACCCCGTGCCCTTCGTCCGCGGTCTGACCGTAACGCTCATTAGCTACCGTACTTCGAACAGAAAACCAGGACGTCAACAAATTCTTTCCTATAATGCGGATGGTCTGTTTGGGGCCGGGTGCGTTTACCCTCAACTGGCTTGCGCACAAACCGGCTTTTTCGCCCATGAAATTTAACTTTTCTTTCGCGCAGGTTATAACATTGGCAATCCATCGAGATCAGTGTAGGTATACACATGCGGTGGATCAAAACCGCCACGTGTATATTCTATTATACACAGTCGAGTTTATAAATTTTACTTCGTGCGTACTAAAGTAGCACACTTTTAATGCATTTTAAATGGAATTCACTCTCGCGTGGCGTGAGGTAATGTAGAAAATTTATTAGCACGGCTTTTTATTTAAAGTTAGATTTTTACGGAAAAATTTTTATTTTATTAGGGAAATGAATATCGGTACATTTCTGTGTGGCGCAGAAGACCCACTAATAAAATTTGGCGTGGCGGTCAAAGTGTTAAAGTATAAAAAGCTTTTGCTTATTTGGTTATTAACATTTGGTAGTTTAGCGCATATTTGATTAAACGACTTAATTTTTTTATTATTTTTTATTTTCAACTTTTTAGTGAGTTTTATTTTTAAGTGTTTATTTTTCGCTTTTTAGTTTATTTTTTGCTTTCTAATTTACTATTATTCCTATTAAATTGGTATAACTACACTAAAAAACACTACCAGTACCTCTTGCAAGGACTACATTAAAAAGCACAAAGACGTGTAATTTGATTGGTTTGAAACGTTACAGACGGTCATGCAAAACTGTCACATTGGGGGGTCCTGGTTAGTTCTGGTTTTCTATTATTTTTTTAATTCCTAATAAAACGAATTTAAAAAAATTAACTAACCAGAACTGGCGCTGCCAGGCGTCCGGATAAATCCGGACATAGTTAGGCTTTTGATTGCCTGACTGGCCAAAATTAACGGCGTCCGGCCTGTCCGGCTTTTGTTAGCGTTTTTATATTTTGAAATTCGCAATTAATAATAATTATTTTTATTGTAAACCTTAAAGATAAGAAGTTTTGTTTTTGATTGGGAATTTATGATAGGTAATAAGACTTATTTATGCAATTGCATTAAAGGATAAATTAAAAATGTTTATCTAGAATTTTATTTTAACTGACTAAGTATTTAAAAAGATTAATTAATAATAAAATACTTTGACTGGTTTTGCAATCGATTTTATTTATATTGAGCTAATTAGAATTTAAAAGGATTTATGGTAAATAGTTAAAAAAGCTTCGCTTTATATTCATTTTTACACCTAGACATAAAACCCTCAACAATGTAGGGTTTTACCCAAATGTTAGGCCAAACTCGCAGGTCTGTCCGGTAAATAAATATGGAAACCTGGCAAACCAAACCAGAACTAACCATGACCCCCCCAATGGCAATCAATCAAATTACATGTCACTGTGCTTTTTACTGTTGTCTCTTATTTAGTTCGGTGAAAAGAGTAAATTTTGTTAAAGGATGTAATAGCAATTTGTAAGCTGCCCTCGTGTTATTATAATATTTGTTTAACGTTACACCAGCTAGCGCTAGTACAGATTTGCAGCACGAACAACGTACGGCAGAGAGAAAACAATAGGTCTAGTTTCTTTCTCTCATGCAATCTTGACTTGGTTTTTTATAAAGCCACTGCGGAAGTGCACTCCTTCAAATACAAAAAAAAAGAATTGATAAAATATCTCCACAATTGACGGAGTAATCGCGTAACATACACATTAAAAAAAAACTACATACAGGCGAATTAATAACCTCCTTTTTTTTTGAAGTTTTTAAAAACACTTGCATGGATCGGCTGGTCTGAGAACGACCATCATGACACTCAAAAATACCTAAAATAGTTAAATTGTTCTGTGTTTTTTTAAAGATTTTTCTAAGATTTAATAAAAACTTTTTTAGAATATTCAAAATACACTATTTTTATTAACATTTAAATTTTAAATAAATAAACCACATCAACTTATGTTATGTTTATGTATGTTATGTTATGCAAACATTTTTTGAGGGGTTTTTTGTAAAAAAATCCAAAAGTTTCAGTGAATCCAAATAAATTATCTCAAAACAAGGTTAATCGCACAGTAAGCCAGTAGTAAGTTTACAGAGGGTTTGTCCGTTGAAAAAAAAAAATTTAATCCAGCTTGTCATTATCGCATATTTTGTAATTCCAGATTTCTACCGACTATAATCCACAGCTAGATAGAAGCGAGTGCCTGGCTTTTCGGAATTTCCAAGCCGGAGAACAACTATTTATTTTTATGGACCTCGTACAAATGCCGATTTTTTATACATAACGGGTAAGTATTTATTTGGTAATTATATAAAGCTAATTATAAACTTAGGATCTGTACGCATGTTGTACCAAGTTATAATATGCCTCAGTATGAAATCGTAACTTAACAATATTAAAGTTTTTATTAAAAGCTAGTTATAATTTAAACAGCTAGTGGACAATAGGCTTGTAAGTATAAGCGCAACTAGCCATTGGAGCTGGGGAGGAGCCTAGGGGGCCCGAGATAAAACATGAGAATGATGGCAAATGTATTTTTATTTGTATTCCAAAAAATTTTAAAGAGCAAATAAAAAAGGTACTCGCCTTAAAACATTATCAAAATTAGCAAAAAAAATCTTACCTTAAAATATTACATACGTACACCCTGTACCTAATAATTTATCCAAGGAGGTTCCTACAAACACCCTACGGGGGCCTGGACACAACTTGCAAATTTTATATATACACTTTGTATCTCAAATCCTTTTAATGAAATGCCCCATTTATTTTTATTGCAATAAATTGGGCGGATCAAATTTAGAGGTTTCTAAATTTTTATTTTTTACACTACACTTTTAGCAAAAAGTACGTTAGCACCTAAATATCTTTAAAGCCACTAGAGCTGTCTTTACAAAATCTGGTATTCGGAAATATTATATATACACTTTGTATCTCAAAAGTTAATACGTTTAGGACATACCTTCATATGAAGTTTTCTTTTCAAAATATACCCAAAAATCACCTCCTTCAATATTGTCATTCAATTAGAAAACACCATGTATAGCTTAGTGACTTAAGGGTCCGATACTTCGGTTTTTGAGTAGAAGCAAATGCTTTATACAGTGAATAAAGTATGTCAACATTAGTAGATTTTTGAACAGACCCACCTCAAAAAGTCCTGCTGGTACCCCCACCCCCACCCTCAAAGTTCGTTAAGGGATTGATATAGTTTTTTCTAATATCTTCTAAACGGTAAATGATAAAAAACTGATTTTAGTGTCGTTAGATAGAGCACAAAATTCTGCAAAATAGTAATAATTAAAATTGTATTTTTGTTTATTACGTAAGAATCTCCAATATAAAAAAAGTTGGAGGGGAGCATCCGCAAGGCATTTTTTACGATATATCTTCCAAACCGTCTACCAAACAAAAAAAATATAAGACACAAAAAATGAAGGCAAAGTTTTCCCTGTCGAATGGTGTATAACATTATTCTATTTTCTTTTAAATTAAAGCTACCAGTGGCGTACAAAAGTAGCACTACACCAAATATATCAAATATCAATGTCGTAGTTAAAAATAGAAATTTTTAACTACGACATTGATATTTACTCCTTTCCTTTAGAAATTTTTAATGTTATACTTTTTTTTCAGAATATTTCTCATTTTAGTTATATTAATTGGTAATATTACCTTATTGCGCAAAATAGTAATAATAAAAATAATATCTTTGTTTTTTTGGTAAGGACTCTACAACAAAAAAAGTCGAAGGGGAGTATCCATACGGCACTTTTTACCATATATCTTTTAAACCATTAACAAAAAAAAAAACAACATAAACGACAAACCACAAAGTTATCATTTAGACTATTATCTTTTAAAATAAAGCCACCAGTGGCGTACCAAATTAGTACTACACCAGTAAAGTACCTAGAAATCGAAATATTTAATGTTATTCTATTAATTTTAAAAGATTATTTTTTACTTTAGATTTATTAATTAATAATTATACTTTACATTTTATTTACCTATTTCGTTTGTTTTATAATTTGTTTCATTATACAGTCAAACTTCGATAACTCGAACCGCGACTTGACAAAAAAATAATTCGACTTATCAAGACTTCGAGTTATCAAATAAAACACATAATAATATTATGGATATGGATATGATAATACATAATACATATATGTACTTATAGATCACAAATGTATAACAAAATATATGTAAAGTTTTTTACAAAAGTACTAAAAATACACATGTTTAATTTTTTTTTATAAAAATACATATACATATGTATTAGAAATGTATGCATGTATTTTTATTATTCCGGTTTTTTAAAATAGTCAGTTATTTGTGATTGACGTGACGATTTTTTATTTTGGTTTTCAAAAAACACTTCGATGTTATTTAAACTATTGTACAACGAATCGGTTGTATTTTCATTGCTTTTTAGGTACGAACGCAAAATACTTAATGAATTTGTGACCATCTCATTTGAAGGCGGTTGTTGTACCTCATCCTCTAAATCACCATCATTCATATCATTTTCGCTGTCTTCTTCATTACTAAGCTGCAAAGATTCTGTTTCTGATCCACATAACTGTATGATATCATCATCTCTAGGAAATTCTGAAGTAATAATGTCATCATCCACGTGCAAGAAGTCGTTAAAAGTAACATCTGGTATGGTTTTAAAATTTGTCCACGCATCGTATTCTATTTCAAATTGTGTTTCTTCTTCATTATTTTCTCTCAAACGTTCTCTTAAAAAAAATAAAGGAATTTCATCTTCTTCTTCCCATTCGGAGAACATACCAAAGCCTGCTTTTTTAAAACAATTTGAAATGGTTTCCGGTTTAACATCAATATGCCATGCATTGGTTATCTCATCAACGCAGTCCATTAATGAAATGTCAACTTTCTTGTTTTCTTCTAAACATTTAAGAGTTTTTTTCAAAATTCTACGGCGATAATGGCATTTTAAATTTTGTATAACACCCTGATCTAGTGGTTGTAACTTTGATGTCATATTTGGGGGAAAAACGCAAGTTTGATAAATTTTAACTGTTTTTCGATTTCTTTAGGATGGGCCGGGCAGTTGTCAACAAACAAAAGAATTTTTCTTTTATTTATTCCAAATTGCTTATCTAGTTTTAACAGCCATTCTGCAAAAAGTGCACCAGTCATCCATGCCTTTAAATTTGCCTTATAGTCTAAAGGCAACCATTTAATACGTCGAAAACAACGAGGTACTTTACTTTTGCCTATCAAAAGCAATTTTAATTTTTCTGATCCATCCATGTTTGCACCGACCATTAATGTAACTCTTTGTTTGCTATGCTTTCCTCCATGGCACTTCTGATCTTTGAAAGTTAAAGTGTTATCTGGAAGACATTTAAAGAATAGACCTGTTTCATCTGCATTAAATACATTACATGGTTCATATTCTTTTAACAAGTTAGGTAAAACATCACGCTGCCATTTAATGCAATCCTCGTCACTAACATCATTGCTTTCTCCGCAAGCCTTTTTATGACCAACGCCACACCTTAAAATAAAAAGCAAAACTTAAATCGCACTGAAAAATAAATAAGTTATGTACACATACCTTCGCTTCCAATTATCTAACCATCCCGTGCTTGCCTTAAAATTTGGTTCTCCTAGTTTTTGGCCAAATTCAAACGCTTTTTCTTTAATTAATCCGCCTGATACAGGTAAGTTTTGTCTTCTTGCTGACTTAAACCATTCCAAAACGGCTTTGTCCACATTTGGATACGACGGTTTTTTAAGCCTCTTTGAACTACCACTTGCACCACCACTTTCTAAAGCTGATGTAATTGCTTCTTTATTTTTTAAAATAGTAGAAACAGTATTCGCAGGAACACCATACTTTATAGCCACATCTTTTTTCGTGCACCACTTTCCACTTCTTTTATTAATTTATATTTTTCGTCAATTGATAACGTCTTTAAAGTACGTTTTAGTGACATCTTGTTAACAATAAAAAACCACAGTATAGTTGTGAAACCTCTCAACGCAGAAACGGAACTGCCTCCGACACTAAACAAGCCCATATAAACATCCGTATTTAGGGGATTCCCTGAAAAATTCGACTTATCGAGGGCGTTGCCAAATATTTAGTTCGAGTTATCAAGATAGTCGAGTTATAGAAGTTCGAGTTATCAAGTAAAAATTACACATAATATTTACTACTGGCGCTGTTGCCAACCAATTTAATTCGAGTTATCGAAAATTCGAGATATCGAAGTTCGACTTATAGAAGTTCGACTGTATTTTTAAATAAATAACAACAGTATTATAATAACTTTTTATTATAAAGATAACAACAAGTATGGCTTATACAGTGTGTCCCAGGATAGGTGTTACAACAGGACAAATTTACCAAAAATTTTGGAATTTTTAATCGTCCTTTTGAGAAACTGGTCGCATGTTCTAAAACTAATAAATACAAAATTTTATTTCAATTGGTAATATATAGGGCAAGTTATAACTAAAAATATGAAAAATGACCAAGAATAAAGTACCTTTATTTTTAAAAATAGGACAAAATTGTATAGGTAAATGTTGTAGAGAACTAAATTTTATGTCAAAATTTAAAGTTAAACACGTTAAGTAAAAAAAATATTTTTGTCAATTTTTTAACTCGCCCTGTTTAATACCAATTGAAGTAAAGTTTTGTATTTATTAGTTTTGGACCATGCGACCGGTCTGCCCAAAATTTCGTTTTAAAATTCAAAAAACATTTTTGTTCCATTTGTCCTCTTATAACATCTATCCTGGGACACACTGTATATAACATCAATAAAAAACAAACACATTATTACACAACCTAAAATACCTAATTACAACATTCCGCACACAAACATAACCTGGTACATTTTAAATATTTTTAAAAAACATTTACAATTTGTGCCACAAATCTTACATTTACATTTTAATAGTGTATCAGATGATATTTTTTCATTTTTTAAAGTGGTCCACAGTGGTGTCCATTTAGTATTCTCTAAAATCCATCCCCATTCAGATGGACATGGAAGTTCAACCACTGGTTGGCAGAGATTACCCCAAACAAATCCTGCTTGATAAATGAATTGATTAATGTGAAGTGCTAAAGCATTCATTGTTGGGGGTAAATTCTCAACCGTTCGGTTTTTTTGGGCAAAGAGTTGCATTCGACAAATATCAATGTTGCTACTATCAGAATGTTTATCGTAAATGGTTACAACGAATTTTGAGATCACACTTAATTGCCGAGATGAAGGTTTTTTGAATGCTGCAATAAATCAATGAAAGTAGCTGTAACTTCCGGAAAAGATTCCCAAGCTTCCCAACACTTTTTTTCTTTTCCATAAAAGGAGGACGTGGTATCGCAACCGGTTAGTGAATGAAAAAAGAAAGGGCTAGACTTTTTTCATTGATTTTTTTAGCAATTTCGATACACGAAATATGTCTTACATTTTTACCAGTACCAAACTCAATCCACACGTCTTGATTTTAATTTTTGTACTGGTAATTGTTTTTTCCGTGTAATATGATTATTTATTATTACTAGTATGCAGAATTAGAAATAATTATAAATTAATAAAACTAAAGTAAAATATATTTAAAAAAAAATTAAAAGTATAACATTAAAAATTTCTATTTTTAGGTACTATACTGGTGTAGTGCTACTTTTGTACGCCACTGGTAGCTTTTTTTACAAGATAATAGTATAATGTTATACACCATTCAATAGGGAAAACTTTGGCCTTTATGTTTTGTATCCTATATTTTTTTATTTGGTGGATGGTTTGAAGATATATCGTAAAAAGTGCCGTGTGGATGCTCCCTCCAACATTTTTTTGTTGTAGAATTTTACTAAATCAACAAAAATACAATTTTTAGTGTTACTATTTTGCAGAATTTTGTGCTCTATCTAAAGACACTAAAATCAGTTTTTTAACATTTACCGTTTAGAAGATATTAGAAAAAAACTATATCAATCCCTTAACCAACTGTTGAGGGGATGGGGGTGGGGGATGCCAGCAGGACTTTTGAGGTGGGTCTGTTCAAAAATCTACTAATGTTGACATACTTTATTTACTGTATAAAGCATTTGCTTCTACTCAAAAACCGAAGTATCGGGCCATTTTTGAACAATAAGTCACTAAGCTAGTATAGATATGTTGAGCTAAAATATCATTGTGTTTCGCTAGGAAACTTGTGGTTTTTCTTTGTACATTTCTTTTTGGGCACCCTGTATATAGCTTTTTTGCAATCTTAAGTGTTTTTATAATAGCTTAGTGACTTAAGGGTCCGATACTTCGGTTTTTGAGTAGAAGCAAATGCTTTATACAGTGAATAAAGTATGTCAACATTAGTAGATTTTTGAACAGACCCACCTCAAAAAGTCCTGCTGGCACCCCCACCCCCCCTCAAAGTTGGTTAAGGGATTGATATAGTTTTTTCTAATATCTTCTAAACGGTAAATGATAAAAAACTGATTTTAGTGTCGTTAGATAGAGCACAAAATTCTGCAAAATAGTAATAATTAAAATTGTATTTTTGTTTATTACGTAAGAATCTCCAATATAAAAAAGTTGGAGGGGAGCATCCACAAGGCATTTTTTACGATATATCTTCCAAACCGTCTACCAAACAAAAAAATATAAGACACAAAAAATTAAGGCCAAAGTTTTCCCTGTCGAATGGTGTATAACATTATACTATTTTCTTTTAAATTAAAGCTACCAGTGGCGTACAAAAGTAGCACTACACCAGTATAGTAGGTAGTTAAAAATAGAAATTTTTAATGTTATACTTTTATTTTATTTTTCAGAATATTTCTCACTTTAGTTATATTAATTGGTAATATTACCTTATTGCGCAAAATAGTAATAATAAAAATAATATTTTTGTTTTTTTGGTAAGACTCTACAACAAAAAAGTCGAAGGGGAGTATCCATACGGCACTTTTTACCATATATCTTTCAAACCATTAACAAAAAAATAAACAACATAAACGACAAACCACAAAGTTATCATTTAGACTATTATCTTTTAAAATAAAGCTACCAGTGGCGTACCAAATTAGTACTACACCAGTAAAGTACCTAGAAATCGAAATATTTAATGTTATTCTATTAATTTTAAAAGATTATTTTTTACTTTAGATTTATTAATTAATAATTATACTTTACATTTTATTTACTTATTTCGTTTGTTTTATAATTTGATTCATTATATTTTTAAATAAATAACAACAGTATTATAATAACTTTTTATTATAAAGATAACAACAAATATGGCTTATACAGTGTGTCCCAGGATAGGTGTTACAAGAGGACAAATTTACCAAAAATTTTGGAATTTTTAATCGTCCTTTTGAGAAACTGGTCGCATGGTCTAAAACTAATAAATACAAAATTTTATTTCAATTGGTAATATACAGGGCAAGTTATAACTAAAAATATGAAAAATGACCAAGAATAAAGTACCTTTATTTTTAAAAATAGGACAAAATTGTATAGGTAAATGTTGTAGAGAACTAAATTTTATGTCAAAATTTAAAGTTAAACACGTTAAGTAAAAAAAATATTTTTGTCAATTTTTTAACTCGCCCTGTTTAATACCAATTGAAGTAAAGTTTTGTATTTATTAGTTTTGGACCATGCGACCGGTCTGCCCAAAATTTCGTTTTAAAACATAAAAACATTTTTGTTCCATTTGTCCTCTTATAACATCTATCCTGGGACACACTGTATATAACATCAATAAAAACAAACACATTATTACACAACCTAAAATACCTAATTACAACATTCCGCACACAAACATAACCTGGTACATTTTAAACATTTTTAAAAAACATTTACAATTTGTGCCACAAATCTTACATTTACATTTTAATAGTGTATCAGATGATATTTTTTCATTTTTTAAAGTGGTCCACAGTGGTGTCCATTTAGTATTCTCTAAAATCCATCCCCATTCAGATGGACATGGAAGTTCAACCACTGGTTGGCAGAGATTACCCCAAACAAATCCTGCTTGATAAATGAATTGATTAATGTGAAGTGCTAAAGCATTCATTGTTGGGGGTAAATTCTCAACCGTTCGGTTTTTTTGGGCAAAGAGTTGCATTCGACAAATATCAATGTTGCTACTATCAGAATGTTTATCGTAAATGGTTACAACGAATTTTGAGATCACACTTAATTGCCGAGATGAAGGTTTTTTGAATGCTGCAATAAATCAATGAAAGTAGCTGTAACTTCCGGAAAAGATTCCCAAGCTTCCCAACACTTTTTTTCTTTTCCATAAAAGGAGGACGTGGTATCGCAACCGGTTAGTGAATGAAAAAAGAAAGGGCTAGACTTTTTTCATTGATTTTTTTAGCAATTTCGATACACGAAATATGTCTTACATTTTTACCAGTACCAAACTCAATCCACACGTCTTGATTTTAATTTTTGTACTGGTAATTGTTTTTTCCGTGTAATATGATTATTTATTATTACTAGTATGCAGAATTAGAAATAATTATAAATTAATAAAACTAAAGTAAAATATATTTAAAAAAAAATTAAAAGTATAACATTAAAAATTTCTATTTTTAGGTACTATACTGGTGTAGTGCTACTTTTGTACGCCACTGGTAGCTTTTTTTACAAGATAATGGTATAATGTTATACACCATTCAATAGGGAAAACTTTGGCCTTTATGTTTTGTATCCTATATTTTTTTATTTGGTGGATGGTTTGAAGATATATCGTAAAAAATGCCGTGTGGATGCTCCTTCCAACATTTTTTTGTTGTAGAATTTTACTAAATTAACAAAAATAAATTTTTAGTGTTACTATTTTGCAGAATTTTGTGCTCTATATAAAGACACTAAAATCAGTTTTTTAACATTTACCGTTTAGAAGATATTAGAAAAAACTATATCAATCCCTTAACCAACTGTGAGGGGGATGGGGGTGGGGGATGCCAGCAGGACTTTTTGAGGTGGGTCTGTTCAAAAATCTACTAATGTTGACATACTTTATTTACTGTATAAAGCATTTGCTTCTACTCAAAAACCGAAGTATCGGGCCATTTTTGAACAATAAGTCACTAAGCTAGTATAGATATGTTGAGCTAAAATATCATTGTGTTTCGCTAGGAAACTTGTGGTTTTTCTTTGTACATTTCTTTTGGGCACCCTGTATATAGCTTTTTTGCAATCTTAAGTGCTTCCACATCCTTTATTTTCCTGCTTCTAGATTTTTTCAAAAAAATAAATACATTTTTATTAACATGTTCGCCGACTCGAAATAAACTACCTAATAATGTAAAAACATTACCTATAACCGGAAATTGTGTTAAGTTTTGCTTGGTATGCACTTTAACACTTAAGGCAAAAAAGCTTTGAAGGGGTGTGAAATAAAATAGACCTTTCCAAATCTGCGGACCTTAAAAAACATCCAGACGTAAAGTATTTCAATTTTAACTGAATTGATGCTCCAGCTTACAAGGCACGTTAAAAAGTAAAACGAAAAGAAATGTGAAATCTGTTATACATGGTGTTTCCTAACTAAGGCACGAAATATTAAACGATGATTCTTTATGACGTTTTATGAAAAAAACGTATCTGGGGTTACGTCAGTTCTGAAGTACAGGGCGTTAAAGTTAATTTCTTTCTTAAAATAAAGGGTAGTTTGTTGTATAAACGATTGATCAAAAGTCCACCATTAATGAGTTATCGCGGTACAAATATGGAGGAAAGAAAAATATTTTTATTTTTATTCAAAAAACATTAGAAATATTGTGTTTAAGCTTTTAAGGTATGTCAAAAAAAAAAAAGAATGACAGCAGACAACTACATTTTATTCAAATTTTTATATTGGAATGTGCAATGAAAAAATACAAAGAGACATACAAGTTTCCAAATAAACCAGACTATTCAGACTATTTTTTAAATTAAGTTAAATCATTGCCTAACTTTTTTAAAATTAAGTCGACAAGAATAATAATAAAAACGTGTCAAAATGTACAGGCTGTTACTAATTCGAGGGGCACCATTAGCATCTCGGAGACGGTAAGAGATACAGGGCTGGGTAAATTGGAGCAAAGTAAGAATATTTTGTTTTAAAAATTTAAATGGGTGCAGCTATTCCGGAATTATCCGGAAAAAATGAAAATTTGCGAAACACTTTTTGTTTTTCTTAATTTAAGGTTTTTTTAAATCAAACGACACATAATTTTATTATTGCCACATTTTCCCTTAATTTTTTATATTGGCGGAATATTTGGTTTAAACTCGGTAAACTCCTCATTTATGCGACGACTTATTTAAAAAGATAATTTTTGTAAAAAAGTTGGGATCTAACATTTTCAGGTAGCCCACTAATTTTAAAAATTAATTTAGGTATGCAGAATTTTCTTTTACCATTTAAAAATGTTTTCCTTCATGCCAATTACACGTTATAATTTTATTATTTTTTAAGACTATTATTATAATTTAAAAAAAAAACAAAAAAATAACAGGCTTCTTTTAACCACGAGACTAAAACTTGCGTTTGAAATGGTCATATTTGTTCATTGTCTAATGCACCACCTTCTAGATATTTTGAATAATTGTACTATGTTATCTGTTAGTACAATTCTAACATCTAGAAGCGCTAGTAGAGGTAAATACAAATATAAGTAATTAAACAAAAGTATTGCCATAGGGTTGCCTAAAAACATAAGGTCAAGGCTATGACCAATTAAAAAGAATTAGTTTTAAATTTCTTTAGTGACCCTGTATAATGTGTATAATGACAGTACTAATATATTAGTACATTTTGTTTCTTCGATTTTATAAATAAAGTTGTGGTAATTTTTTAATTTTAAACCTAAAAAAAAATTTGGGTACAAAAACATATATTTTAATAACTAGCATACGTACGTATTTAAAAATATAGGGGTTGCCATTATACAAGGTGCGTCAAAAATGTTTAGGTTATTTTTTTTTTTTTAATTAAATTATGCCAAACCCTAATTTTTTTAGGCAACCCTATGGTGATACCTTTGTTTAAATACTATCTTTAATATAAAATAGTTTTTATCCGGTAAACAGATGGGTGAAGATTGCCTCCTATTTGGATCTCGTACTATTAAGACAGTACCTATTTAATTTTATGTTAAATTTATCGTTGGATGCGATTTGCAACATTTTCTGAAAAGTTTTTAAGAAAAAGAATTGACTAAATGATTATGAATTATGAAGCTTAATTTAACATTGCCTTATTTGTCGTTCCAATTTTGGGTTTGGTTGGTTCTAGTAGTAGTTGTAAAAAATTAGTGCAAAGTTAAACTTTTTTTTGTATGTATGACCTTGATTTGTTCTTTTTGTCATATCCCGGTATTTTTACTATTCAGGTTCGTTTACGAAGACAATGAAAACGACCTATACTGGATACGACTGGGCATTAGTAAATCGGATCCACTGCAAGAAAAACGAAAGGAATTGCTGAACAAGCTAGGAATTGGGAGCATGGCGGAATTTTCAATCAAAAGGGGATCCAGTCCGGTAGACGGCAAGCTGCTCTCATTTTTAAGGGTTTTTAATATGAGTGAAGGTAAGTTTTAAGATAAAAATAGTTTTAAAAACTCATATATATATATATATATATATATATATATGTATATACATATAAGTTATATATGTGTATATATATATATATATATACACATATATATAACTTATATGTATACTACATATAAGTTACCTAATTACTTTAACCAATTATTTAATAGTTTCTGCCATGTAATCATACATACATAAACCTTCCCGTGGAGATCAAAAATATAAATTATAGAGAGTTTTTACAACTAGATTGAGAAGAAAACTCTTTAATTAACAGGGTGTTCCTTTAAAAACTTACGACTTAGGTTATCTGCGAAAAGAGACATATTTGAGCAAATCGTTGAAACCCGTCAAAATATTTATTGAGATAATAGTAAAATTTAAATTATCCTTCAATTTCAAATTTCTTAGCTGTTTGTTTTAAAATATCCAAATACCTATTTTGATTCAAATTACCTTTAAACAATTTTAAATATCCCGATCATCCTGCACTAAAAACCCATACCATAACGGATCTTATTTCATGTTTAACAGCAGAGCCTATTTTTTTGCTACTTTATAATTTATTGGGTCTTGTCACACCTAGTGTGGTCAATTAAAACCAAAAATGTTAAATTTGGTTTTAATACCAAAAATAACCCCATACTAGAACTCAAAATATTTTTCTTAAAATTTTTTGGCGCATTTGTTTATTTACTTTTTTAACTGATGGTTTTTTCTTGTTACTCTGCTGTTAGGCTGCTATTTTTTTGTGCAAGTTACGGATTGTCCGAGTTAATAGTTATGTTTAATAGATTTATTAAGGCAATTCTCTACCATTTTTGCAAATTTTAAGCTGATATAATAGGTTTTTCTTCTAGTGATCTTGAAATTCATCTTTCGTAAAACTTCTTTTTAACATTATTACAATTTTTGAGTAGATTTTTCCGTTTTGAATATGATGTTTGTAGTCGATAAATACAATAATATAAAATTTTAATGAACTCCATAATTTGGCGAAAACGCCGAAAAAATTGTGTTGTGTAGGAAGTTGGAGAAAGCAGGTGTTTGAAAAGAAATTTATAAGCGTTTTTTAGGTCATTTTGTTATAAAACTTAAAATAATTAGGTTTTAATAATTCCAAAATTAGTTTTTGCGAATCCCGTATAAAAATTAAATTTTGTTTTTTTCGTGAATCATATTTTTTACAAGCAAAATTTTTTTATGAAGAATGACTTTTTTCGAAAAATTACATTTTTGGTCCATTGGTCCTCTTGTTAACCCCACCCGTGGACAGTCTGTATTCTAGAATATAGAATTTGTGGAAAAAGCCATTCAGGAGATAAGTAGAACGGGTAAGATCTAATATTTAGGGTATAAAAAGTATCCTCAAAGTTAAGTCAATAATTTTAACATACGATTCTTAAAGTAATTACCCAAGAAGTTACATTTGAAAACAGAAAGTTAACGTCATATCCGGAAAAACCGAAGTCAAAAAAGATTCTTCTTCTTCTTCTTTTTCTTCTTCTTCTTCTTAGAGTGCCTATCCGGTGCGGATGTTGGCGATCAACATGGCTGTTTTTATTTTGTCAGCTGCAGCCAAGAATTTCTTCTTCTCCCTGGGCTTCTTTTTCGTCCGATAAGTAGCAGCAAGCTGTAGAGTTATTTTTTTAATGTGGCCCAGATATTTAAGCTTGCGTTGTTTTACGTGCAAAAGTATCTCGCATATTTTTTTAGTCGCTGCAGACCCTCAGCGTTGGTAACACGCACATCTTAAACTCTTCCAGTTTTTTCATTGTTTCGGAAAAAATATTATATTGTGATTATTAAACGCACTATTGTTACCTATATAGATTGACTACACTTAATCTTGGAATAAGATTTGCGTGTCTCGAAAAGAGATAAATTATGAATATGTAAGTAAAAAAGAAATATGGCATTGCTTTATTTTTAGCCTCTTTCTTAGCCTCTATTTATTTTTTATCAATATATTTTATAAAAAAGGAATCAATGTGAAGGGTGGATTTCAGGAGTTCATTTTATCCCCTAAAAGTGTTGAATTCAATTTATCTGGAGGAGTAAGTGGGAGCGTCATTAGTTTGGAGAGGTGACGGCGGCATACGAGTCGCCTAAAAAAAATAAAACAGTAGTAGATGCAGTGGCATTTAAGGAGGAATCTTCCCCTGCAATAAGCTCTTAGCTAAAATTTCACAATGGTAAAAAATCTTTATAATTAATAGTTTAATACGTCTATAGTTGTCTATAGTTTTATTGTAAATGGTTTTTAAATTTGATTAAAATTTATTCCAGAATTTGCGAGTTCAAACAGCTTCACAATGTCGCCAGTGCTTATGTGAAAAGCGCCACTTTAAATAAATATGCCAACAAAGAAAAAAGCAATAGAAAAGAAACGTAGTAGTTTGTATCTTTCGTGACGTAGGCGCACACTCCAATTACGTCATCGGTCTATGCGGCGTTTTAAATAATTTCGCTGGCATTTCCACAAAAATGCAAATTTTATCATTATTACAATAAATCTTGCAATTTTTGGAAAAATTTGAAGGAAAGGAATAATAGTCCAAGATTCCAGTGCCCCCAGACTTAACTTATTTTCTCAGAAAAAATATATCAAATATTGTAGTGCTAGTATACAGGTTTGGCGAGTTGAATCTAACGGATTGCGTTTTAATGTATTAGACACTAATAGATAGAGAGTAGACAGAGTACGACTGCATAGGTAACCGCCCACCGATAGCGACGCCGATTACCCGTACCTACTGCTCGGGTCCGCTCGATGTGAATGTAAATTTACCTCGCAGTGCACTTCAGTTTGTTCAACAGTGAAGACCATTTTTACTTTATTACTGTATGCGAAAAATTGCAACCGAACTTTGACCGGACTGATAAGCGGAACGACGACGCGATAGCCGCCCAAGGTAGGTGGAGCCAAGTTCTCGCTCTACTCCGTCTTTTTCTTACACATTGCCCAAAAATCATATTCGAAACTTTTCAACCGCCGAACGTGTATACCAGGCGTGTATGCATATTTTCTAGCTTAAGCCGACGGCCAATTTACAGGTTCCAGGTGCTAAGGGTAGATAAAAATAGTACCTACTTTTCTTTCTTAAAATCCTAGTGCTGATTTTCATATATATTTTAGAAAATATTATTAAAAATCAGAAAAAAAATATGAAAAAGTCTCAGAAGTAAACTATTTTTATTTTTAAAAATAAAACATTATTGTAAAAATATTAATTTCTAAGTCAAAGTTTCAAGCTCAACCATAAAAGTAAAAAAAATGTCACTTATTTACATCACGCATTACAACTTAAATAATGGGCAAAAGGAAGTGAAATTTAAAAGAATATTTTAGATTTTTCATTGCCTACTCAGTCAAGTTAGTGCGTATTGTAAAACATTGACAAACATTTGTTTTTTGCTTTAATTCTTTAACTTCCAATTTTTACATAAAATTTAATTCTTTACAACGTTTACTTATACAATTTTATTCCATTTTTTAAAAATTAAAGTACTTTACTTCTGGGCATTTTTCATATTTTTAGTTAAAACTCGCCCTGTATAATACCACTTCGAGTAAAATTTTGTATTTTTTAGTTTTTGACCATGCGACCAATTTTCTTAAAAGGACGTTTAAACACTTAAAAATGTTGCATTTGTCCTCTTGAATCACCTATCCTGGGGCACACTGTATATTTTTAAATATGCAGTAATTATTGATATAATTAAATGTGAACATTGTTCTTTATTATTACTGAAGACCGATTAGATTAATCATTAAATCATTAATTACAAATTGTATAAAACGATCTACAATCACGATCGCGTTCATATACATAGCAAGCCTTTGTGTGTTTCTGGGGAAGTGTTGGGCCCCTCTGATTGGCCTGGCTCCTTGCAAAAATATTATTGAATTAGTGTCCCAATTATTATATATAAAAATCAAGACACAGAGACTTTTTCATATTTTTTTTTCTGATTTTTAATAATATTTTCTAAAATATATATGAAAATCAGCACTAGGATTTTAAGAAAGAAAAGTAGGTACCATTTTGATCTACCTTTAGCACCTGGTACCTGTAAATTGGCCGTCGGCTCAAGCTAGAAAATACGCATACACGCATGGTATATAGTAGCACTACATTGTTTGATATATTTTATTTCTGAGAAAATAAGTTAGGTCTGAGGGCCCTGGGATCTTATTCTATAAAATCCAATCTATCTACACCGAAAATTTGCTACTTTAGGTGTATATGGCTTAAAGACCTATTCTCTGTCCTGCTTTGATATACAAAAAAAGGTTTTATTCTTCTCACGTTCTTTATAAAACCTTGAGCCAAGATTCCCTTTAGCGTGTATTGGATTTACCAATACGAGCGTCAGAACTTTATAATGTTCCTGTAGCAACATTTCTGAATTAGGTCACCAAACTGTCATAGTTACGATCAATAGTGTCTGGCAAGTTATTATGGAGAGATACACGATTTAACAACGAGTAGAAATTATTCAAAATTTTATTACTAAAATTAAATTATTAAAATGTATCATCAAATTGCGGGGTATTTTGAGAAATACTACTGTGAACTGGCCACCAAAGTCGTGCGTTCTCTCACCCAAAGACTATTTTCTGTGGGACTATCTTACATGTCAGGTCTACGAGAATAGGCCACAAACGACTCGTAACCTCAAGCAGAACATCACACGCACCATTACAAATATACCGAGTTATAATATTGAAAAGGTTATTAGAAATTGGGTCACAAGAATCCATCCAACTAAAGTAAACATTTAAACAAAATTATTTTAAAAATTTAATGCCATAAATTTTTTTCAAATAAAATAAAAATTACCTACAATTTACTTGTAGTTATTATTTTGTGTCATTTTAAAGTTCTGGCACTTTTATTGGTAAACCCTTTATAAGCATATAGATTTTTTAAAAATGGCCTTATAAACATTTCGGGGCTTTTTACTTATCCTCTATACCTCCGATACTTTGCGCGTGTTCTGCAAATCTGGGTTTAAAAACGACTTTGGAAAATTAATACTAAAGAACAGCAAAATACAGGGTGTCCGCTAATTAATGGTACCTACACAGAAAAACTACAGATTCCTTATGCCAAAATATAAAGATTAAACCACACATACCTATATTCGAAAGTTGATAATAAGAAAATACAGGGTGTTAAAGGTAAAAAATAATTTTAATTTATTTTATTTACTTTTGATACGTCCTGAATATTTTAATAAAACTCTGTATCTAGGGGTTTTTTAACATAAGCTATTTAGATTTAATAATAATTTTTATGTGTAAACCAAAGGAGGCTGACTACATAATTTCTTTTTTTCTAAAATGCCCTAACTTTGTGCTACACTGTATGTACCATTTAAATAAACCAGTAACCTCCCTAAAGGTTTCTACATAAAAAAGGTATACTTTGTCAGAATGGCTCTGAGCAACCGTTTTCAAGATATTGGAATTAAAGTGGTTTAGTGCATCCAAAAATGCCTTTTAAAACAGCATAATCAGTCATAACTACTACAACTGCCTCATGATAAACGAATGACTTTTTGGTTGCAGTAAAACACTTAAATGCGAATATTTTGAAACGGTTGCTCGAAGCCATTATCACAAAGTATAACTGTTTTGTGTAAAAAGCATAGGGGAGTTTACTGGTTTATTTGGAAGGAACATACAGAGTAGTACAGAAAAGTTGGGACGTATTAGAAAAATTTAAATAGTGTAGCTAGCTCCCCTAGTTTACACACAAAAATTAATATCATATCTAAATAGCTCATGTCAAAGAACCCCTAGATACCGAGTTTCACTAAAATATTCAAAACATATCCAAAATTATCTAAAAAATAAAAATACTTTTTTCACTTTGACACCCTGTATCTTCCTGATTATCAACTTTTGGATATAGCTGTTTGGTTAAATTTTAATATTTTTTGACATAGGGAATCTGTGGTTTTTATGTACCATTAATTAGCGGACACCCTGTATAATTACCTCTGGTTATAAGGAGCTTTTTACTCCAGAATTTATTTGCTAAGGTCATGACCTACTTTTGGTCTCTAATTGATTAATAAAAGTAGTTCTCTCTCCAGATATAACTAGGACTTGGCAGGTACATACAGCCAATTAAAGGTAATATGATAATTAGACCTAGTTAATTAATAAACTCCTTTGTTGTACGCGCTGCATTTTCTGCTACGGTTTGCTTTATGCATACGGCTGCCCTTTGTAAATTTATCCTCTGTTGAATTTGTAGTAAACAAAGGTGAGTAAAGAGGTATGTGGTATTAATAGTCCCTTTAAGGTATTTTATGTAAGGTATTTTATGTCCTGAATTTTACCATTATTTTAAACTGGTGAATGCTATAACGCGGTGCATTGTTAGAGAATAAATTATTAAGCAAAGCTTTCAAATTAGGGTGGACAAGAATCTTGACTAATAGGTTTTGAAACGTATAACACAATAAACAGCTTACAATAGGGTAACGTAGGGTAACAACTTACAGAAAATGTAGTTTTGGCTTACATCGACACATGGTGGTGACTTGGACAGTGCGTCGAATCGAACTTGCCCACATTTTAAATGCAACCCGTAAAAATTTGTGCTGCCACCCCGTAGAAAGGTTCCATTTGATGAAAAACATCCCCACAAAAATTTTAATTTCAAAATATTCAAAAAACAATGTCCATTAAGTCATTTTGGGATTTAGGATATATCAGGTTTTCTTAAGTATGGATAAAAGTGTTTTCTAAAACTATTTTAAGACTTGCAACATATGTTTTTTAACATCTAGAAAACGTGCCCTAAAATGCTTAGCATCTTAAAGTAAAAATTGCCTTTCCTCTTCGTCCTTTAATATTTTAATATACTCATCTTTAAACTTGATGCTTCTTTCAGCTGTCATTTACTATTTTAAGATTTTTGATAATTTTACAAGACTTGCTGTAACTTTTATTATAGTTTCAAGTTGCTGGATTGCGTTCCAAAAATTATGTATGAAAATTTAATTTTTGAAAAAAAATCAAGTAACTTTTTTTCTCTTTGACCTAATTCTCCTACTATTACCTGTTTAATGCTCTCTCCATATGACGCTGGCTTATTTAAAGCCCTTGGCATTTCTTTCTTAACATTAATCGAAACATTTTCATATAAGAATGCTACGAAAATATTTTCATTATTAGGATACCATAAATGGATTTTTATTTTACCACATGTAGCTTAAAAAATACTGTTCTCTATGTTTTTATATTTTATTAATTATTTCCAAAACTGGTGGTCGTGAAATGGAACCTTTTTGCCGAAGGTGCTGAAATCAGGTTTTATATAAATAATTATAAGAAACTAATTTTAAATAAAAATATTTTTAAGCAATAAATGGTTTTTGACATCCAACGTGTATGATGAAATGCACCATGACGATAAAATGTCGCATTTGATGGTTCTTCTTAAAAACCATTTTGGAAAGTACTAAAAATTTTTGTAATCATCTTGAGGATGATGTATTGCTAGAACTAAATTTATATCCAAAATTTTGGATTTTCGAGGCTGCAAATGCGAATATGTTAAAACTACAAAAATGTACCAAATAACACCCAAAGAAAAATCTGGGTTTAAAAACTATTATTATGTATGTTTTATGGTAATACTGGATGGACTGAATGGTTACTTTTACCATTAACATTAAAGTTTAATGCTGTATTAGTTCATTCATGAAACACACCATGGTTTGGGACAAAATAAACATTAAAAATGAAAATGGAATCTGTTTGAAACAATGCAACGGATTTTTTAAAGTGAAAAAGAGGACCAGAATATAAGACCCAGAGACTCAATACGGTTTTCCCACCGGGAACTGCTGCGATCGAGAAATCGTACCGTACCGTAGACTGATGAAAAAAAAACAATATTTTTTTTTCTTAATTATATCCAAAATATTGTTGGAAATGATCAAAAAAATCCTGTTACAGCTACAGCCCTTAATAATAATGTTAAGAGGTTCCACAAAAAGCTGTTTTTTTTTCGTTTAAAAGTATTTAATGGTTTATCAAAACGACTAGACCAAATCATTCTCTTGTAAAAAGTTAAACGCTTACCAAAAAAGCTCTCCTATAATTTTTGATAAACCGATGCGTTTTTTTAATTTTTTGACGGAACAACAGTTTATCAAAAGTTTTAGCAAATTTTAAAGATGTATAACTATAACTAATTCAAAAAGTATATGAGCTTTTAATTTTATACCATAAAATGATTTGATCTAGCCTTTTTAATGAACCATTAGTTAAAATATTCTAAACTCAAAAAACAAACTTTTCCATGTTAATCATATGGGAAATTAAAATGTATCATGCGGAACCTCTTAACATTAATATTAAGGGCTGTGGCTTTCACTTTTTGTGCTACTCTGTGTATACCATCTAAGTAAACCAGTAAACTCTCTTATGATTCCTTTGCACAAAAGGTATACCTTATAAAAATCGCTCTGAGCAACGATTTTCTAGATAATTATATTATATATAATAACAACATTACGTTAAAGAACTGCACTGTACAGTAGACTTATTAAAATATATATATATATATATATATATATATATATATATATATATATATATATATATATATATATATATATATATATATATATATATAAATATATATATATATATATAAATATATATATATATAAATATATATATATAAATATATAAATATATATATATATATATATATATATAATATATATATATATATATATAATTTAATAAGAGTTTTAAATTCTTGGGCATAGAGGCTCCTAAATGACAAAAGAAAAGAAAACAAATAAATACATAACCTGGTAGAAACGACTACTTGGCTGGTTACTTTAAAATTACGGAGTCTCCAAATAAATGGATGACCCCGGGTCGCAATGAAGACGGTGACACGTGTTTCATCCTTGTTGGGAATCATCACAACCGCTGTACATTGCCGACAACTTGGCTATGTTTTTCTAGACGCTAAACATAATTCTTGTCGGAACAAGAAAGTAAGTTCAGCGGCCAGAGCCATCTCGCCAAGCAATTTCAAAACAACCAGCCAGAGCATTCGTTAGGTTAAAACGGTAAAAAGAGGGTGCCATCTAGGTGTATATGGCGTAAGTAGCATATGTTGTAATACCAACAAACCATAATGGAAACTGGCACACTCATCAGTTCACGGGTTTGTGAATTTCGGATGAGCAGTTTTGCACAACTCCAGGTAGGTAGATAGTATAGAATTTAAAACTCTTATTAAATTATTAAATTGTTTATTCTAAGGCTCAAGAAAATTACTTTCTTATTATATTTATATATATATATTTTAATAAGTCTACTGTACAGTGCAGTTCTTTAATGTAATGTTGTTATTAATAATTAAACGCAAATATCTAGAAAACCGTTGCTCAGAGCGATTTTTATAAGGTATACCTTTTGTGCAAAGGAATCATAAGAGAGTTTACTGGTTTACTTAGATGGTATACACAGAGTAGCACAAAAAAGTTGGACTGTTTTAGAGAAATTTAAAGTAGTGTAGATAATCTCTTTTACTTAACACATAAAAAATAATATCGGATATAAATAGATTAGGTCAAAAATGGTCCAGATACTCGGTAAATATTTAAAATGTATCAAAAAGTATTGAAATAAAATAGAATTTTTTACTTTGACACCCTTTATCTTTCGTATTATCAACTTTTGAATATAGGTATGTTTTGTAAATCCTGATATTTTGGGATAAGGAATCGGTGTTTTTATTCATGCGTACAATTAATTAGCGGACATCATGTATAGTATTGACGCATCAATTTCATTCCCTAAAGTTTTGATGTTTTAAATTAATCCAAATAATAAACGGAAGCATTAAAGAAGAGCTCTGTATAAAAAATCTCTTTAACCTTAATCTAAACGTAAATTTCAAATTGACTGTTTTATGTACATTTGGACATTTTTTATAGCAGTTTAAATATGTCTGTCCATTTTCCCAATTGACCAATTGCATATTAAGGATAAAGATAATCCTAACTTCAAAATACCCATTTTATGTCAGCCCCTTTATTCTAATACAAAACTATCATAACCAAAAATGTTTATTTTTATTACAGAACAACTAGACTACTGGATTCAATCAGAAAAATTCGCAGATCTTCAGTATGCAGAATGTGATTTGGGTACATCTCTTGAACTAAAATCCTGGAGCTTTCTAAAAGTTAGACTTAATATCTTACTATCTTCGTACAAAACCACAATTGAAGAAGACAAAAAAATGTTAAAAGAAGATGGAATATCGGGGAATTTAGGTTTAGCTATTAAAATGAGGTTGAGTGAGAAAATGATTTTGGGAGCGTGTTTAGAGTACGTTGAGGAGATGATTAAGAAGTAAAGCAATTTTGTTCATTTGTTAAACGCAGTGATAAAATTAAATAATTTAAAGTTTATATGCTTGACATTATATTCTTTATACAGTATGTCCACAAATGGACTTTACAATAGAACAAATGGATCAAAAATTTAAATATTCAAGAAAGTCGTGTATGGCAACTCTGCTTTTGCTTCTTAAAAAACCAGATTCACGTTTAGAAATTTGTTTTGCTTTGTACAGGGTCTCCAAAAACTACGAAAGTGTGAAAATGGACCAAAACAAAACTGTCCTAATTTTTAATAATTTAGCAAAATGCCAAATAAAAAGGTTTTTAGAATTAAATGAGGATCCGATATCTAAAATTTCACATAAAATAAATAATTTCTTTTTGTATCATATTGTTTTAATCATGTTTTACACCTTTTTTACATAATTATTGTGTTGTATTAAAAAGTAGGTAAATACGTTAAAAGGTGTAAAAAATTATTATATGACAAAAATAAATGATTTTATGTGAAATTTCAGATATAGGATCCTTATTTAATTCTTTTTTACATTTTGCTAAATGATAAAAAATAAAAGCAGTTTTTCATGGCCCATTTTTACATTTTTGTAATTTTTTGATCCCATGTACAAATCAAAAAAAAAAACTTAACGCGAAGTTTGTTTTTTAAGAAGTAAAAGCAGTTGCCATACACGACTTTCTTAAACATTTAAATTTTTGGTCCATTTGTCCTATTGTAAAGTTCATCCGTGGACATACTGTATTCAATTAAAATTTTGAAAGTTATGTGACATGTTTGAGGTAAAGATTGTACTTTGGGGTGCTCTTTTCAGTTGTTAAATTTTCTTTTTTGTGACACGTTTGCTTTCGACAATTATTAATATCTCAAAATAAACATCACTTTTAAATATTAAAGGTTCCATTTTAGTAAGTTCCCAAATGTTTACAATTTCGTCTCTTCTAGTTACCGTTAAATATTCTTTTAACCATTAAAGCTGCGCATGCGAAATTAAAAACTAATACCGACACTGTTGCCAGATTTTCCATTTTTTGCTCAATAAATTTTTTGGCTATTTTAATTCCCAACAAGTTGGCGAGATATGACAATACCACGTTTTCATTAAAAACTGACAATATGTTTTTGCTGAAAATGCGATATTGTCATATCTTAGCAACCTAAAGTTCAATCAAATTTTAAAAATTAAAAAACAAACAGAAATACGTATATCATTAAACTAGACAATCTGGCAACAGATTTTGTAAATGCAGCGTTTTAAAGATATTATTTTTTTTTACTAACAGTGTATGTCTCATAATTGAATAGTCGTATAGAGCAACGTTGTAAAAACTTATATTGCTTCAACTGTTCAAAAGGGGCATCTATATAATATATACAAGTGTATTATTTGCCCTTTGGAAGTCGGCTAAATCATAAGGTAAAATATTTTATTTATGGTGGAGAATTTATATATATATATATATATAACCTATTACACTGTTGCTTTAGGTATGAAACAACGTTATTTCATAATTAACTCAATTTTATACTATTTGCGAGTTACAATGTTGTTCGAGCCGACCAATTCAGATGGTCTAATATGAAATAAACAATTATTTTTGTGTTAAGTATATATTTTTTTCAGTCGAGCCGACTGCTTTAATACCCGATTATAAAGCAATATACAGAATAAATCAAATTTTTTTCCGCCCAGAATGGTTTTGATCATACCACCTTGAATTTTTTATTTTAATTTATTTTATTAAAAGCTGAACACAAAGAAAATATCTAAACCTAAATAAAAATAACTTTGGCTTACAATTTTTCACGTCATTGTAATACGTGACGTCAATTGAATACTTTGGGGGAAAAACCCGACAAGTCCATATTTGGCAAAAATTACGTTTTCACGTAGTCGTATTCTCTAAAGGAAGGCCCAAACAATGGTTTAAAAATCGTACAAGTCCAAAGCATATTAACGTCGCTATCAGTATTTTGAACATTGCTGACGACATATTTTGGGACAGAAACCGGACAAGCCCAAAACATATTAACGTCGCTATAAGTATTTTGGAAATAGTCGACAACATAGTTTCGAGCAAAAAGGGGACAATTCCAGAATGGTGTGATTTTTGCATTAAACTTTTAAATTATCTATAGCGTGAATATACCACGCGGAAAAAATCTGCTGAAAACTAACAGTTGAGTGTGTAGAAAGTAATAGTTTGTTTTGTTGAAATCCAAAAAAGAAATGCCTTTTTGTTATTACTCAGGATAGTTTTAAGTCTATACCAAACATTTTAAGTCTCTATTTATGGCTTTCTAATATAAACAAAACCTTCAAGTTTTCTAATTCAAATTGAATTCTGTGAGTCGACGGTTCTTCCAGCATATAGCAAAATTCCTACTAAAAAAACAGAGCAGTTTCTCATAACCAAAAACAAATATTTTTTTATGTGATAACCATTTAAATGTGTGTTTATTTTTAATAAAAATGTATTTTTATAACTTTTTGTGGCTCATTTGGGACAAAACTCGGACAAATCCAAATTTTCAAAAATTTCCTCCACTCTTGTTTTTTAAACCAAATAGTAGAGTCTATAAGAACTGTAAATATAAGAAAAAACATAATTTTGTTTTTAATAATTATACTTTATATGCTATACAGTTTTCTTTGAATTTCCAACAACTTTAAAATATGGACTTGTCGGTTTTTTGCCCGAAAGTCGTTAATTATTACACAAGAACCCTACTGCTTTACATATCTCTGTTGTTTTTTTCTTACGTCATAATAGACGCAGAATTTTTGGTGGATGCTAAAATGACCTACAAATAGAAATCTTCATCTGTGTATTGCTTTTTGATATGAGGCTTTATTACATTTAGTTTGTACCACGAGAGAGTGGCAATTATAATACATCCTTTTACGAACTATACCGTATACTTTAGTAAGTACAACTGTTATTTTTAGCACAAGAGTTACGATTTACTTACCATCTTTAATTTTGTTTTTGTTTGATTAATAAGAAAATTAAAACAACTGTTTTGTTGTTTATTTATTTTTATCTGTTTAACACTCCACGAAGGCTTTATGCCTAAGTACCAGAGTACTGTGGGTGCCGGGTTATTAGATGTTTAACCCCTTTTCCACGCTGTTCCGTCAACGTTATCCAAGCACTGAAACATGCAATTTTTTCATTTCACAGCACATTTTAGACAACGCGGTAGTGCCACCACGGACGTTATTTTTAAATAACTACTACCTGGGGTAGGCAGAATACTACACAGTGGTTTGCCAAGCCATCTGTGAGGTGACGAGCGATTAAAATGCCAATGTCCGGTTCCGAGATTCGAACTCGGATCGCTGCGGTGAGAAGCTGGTACGTTACCGCTGCACTACGCTCGCCAAAACTACGTTTCATTTGCTTGCCTATCTAGTTTTTTTACCTTTGCTACACGGCAGTTGCAAACTAGGTCTCACCTCCTTTTTAAGTCTTATCAGGAGACTTAGTTTAATTAAGTCCTGCTCTAGACCGTATTAACTTATTTATAACATAAAGCAATTAAAATGCACGTTTAAATTATTGCAAATGACCCTTTTCTGGAATAAGAATAACCAAGTCAGTACGTTTTTTGTCCACACTAGTTTGCACTTCTAACATCCAGTCAGTCAGCACGTGTGATTTCAAGAAAAGGCTTTTTGAACGTGGTTTTTAATAACACGACATTCTTGGACTTTCATTGTCTTTTACTTGTAACTGATACACGACGTTTCGGATGGTGTCCAATCGTTTTCCAAGTGATAACTAAAACTACTCCAAGAAAAGGTGTACGAAATATAGTGTACCGGAAATTTAAACGACAGAAAGGCATATCCTATAAATTTTAAAAATTGAATCGTTCATTTCATAAACCACCTAAGTCGAAAAATTTTAAAATTGGGTTTTTGCAAGTGCAATTTTTTATCTTCTTAATAAGCATTTCAATAAGAATTTGTTTTTTATTCATAAATTGTATTCTTTCGTTTACTTTTAAAAAAAATATGGTATTACTGAATATTTTTTAAATGAAACATATATTTTTTTTTTATTGAGATTTTATACTTTTTCCTTGTTTGTTTTTTTGCGTCACTTTTCTTATCGGACTAGTTTACCATGGTGTTTTGCATACAATTTTTAAATGTTATGCCAAAAATGGTAAAGGTTATAATCACGAAACCATTAGGGCTCAACATTGACATGTTTCGGGTGTCTAGACTAGGCGAATGTGTCACTTTTTTGTCGGATAAGTTTATCACAATACTTTTTTAAATTCAATATATAAACATTGTGCCAAAAGTGGTAAGAGTTACGGTAAGAAAACCATAAGGCTCAAAATTGACATATGTTTCGAGTGCCGGACTATGCGTATGCGTCACTTTTTTAGGCGGATAAGTTTATCACAATTCTTTAAATTTAATATTTAAACATTGTGTCAAAAGAAATAAGGTTTACAGTTACAAAACCATAAGGCTTAAAATTGACATGTTTTGGGTGTCGGACGTCTCAGTATAGGGGTTATAAGATATATTCTTATTTAAATCAAAAATAAACGACTTCTTAATCCCAGACCCTGTAGGCTAAGAAATGACGAGTTTGAAGTTCGATAGGGAAGTAAATGGCACGTACAGTTTACAAAAAAATTACCACAACTATAGGCATTTTAAAAAATTGATCTTAAGTTAACCAGACCCATGAAAACTCGTTTTAAAAAGGGTCGGCCAATCTTTACCCGTGTTCATAAATTAGTTGTATCCTTAACTCGGGTTGTATCCTGCTGACCCAGGTGAAAGCCAGGGTTGGTCGTGTTAAACAGAAGTGTCAACGTCAGCTGTTTCTTTTTAAGGTTTTAAGAATATGTGGTTTTTACTACAAGAGGAAAAAGTATAAAAGAAAACAATAATTGGAGAACCATCGATTATTTTTAGCTTAACATGGTAAAATCTTTTAAAATAACTGCACGACCAAGAATAAAGCAAAAAGATTATGTTTTCGTTTGACACGAAGCCGATGAATAAAGGCCAAATGGAACTTACGTGTTCAGAACATATTAAAGTGAATATGTGGATATATGGAAGCGGCGCATTAACCCAGCCTGTCAATGTCAAATGTTTTGGGTGTCGAACTGGGCAAACGCGCCACTTTTTTGATCGAACAAGTTAGCCACAATTTTTACATGCGATTTTTAAATATTGTGCCAAAAATCGCAACGGTTTTACGAAACCCGCCCAATCCGATACCCAAAACATGTCCATGGGTATTATGGTTTCGTGACTGTAAAATTGCATGTAACACATGGTGGTAAACTTGTTCGACAAAAAGTGACGCGTTTGCCCAGTCCGACACCCGAAACATTTGACATTGACAGGCTGAGTTAAATCGCCGCTTTCATAAATGGCGGTATAAATATTCGTGTTAGACTCGTCAAACGGTTTTAAAGTGTTATTATCATAAAGCCGATTTCATTACTGGCCCAGGGACTAAGGGTTAAACCGATGCCATTTATTTCTAATATGATGTCAACTTAGACTATTCACAACAGACCAAACATTACTTGTTTTTTAATGCTAAAATGCCGTTTGTTTTGTTGCCATGATTTAAATACAAAACATGAACACACAAACGTGTGTGACAAAGAAAACAAATCAAAATAATTTGCCTTTGTTTACAAATACCTCTGTCTTGGCAACACTGTAAATAATGTAATGACGGAGTGCATTTCGATTGCCAGAAGCGTGCCATTCTAAGGTAATAATAAAATAAGCAAAAATAACACCAAATAAGAATGTTTTAGATAAACTTGCAAAACTTTTCTAAATAAGATTTGGTTAGGAATAATTTTACATTTTATAATGTGGATATAAAAATATACCACACATTCTGAAAAAAAACTTCATTTTGTTTTTAAGAATGTGGGGATATTGATTATTTATGATATAGACATTGAGTATTGTCTTATGTATTTATTTTTTAAATAGAAACTTCTTTTAAAGCCCTATTGGTCATTTACATGACGTAAAGAAACATGAACGGAAACTATCCCAGACATCGCCTAACCCTTTTTATACTGATAAATCCCCTTTTTAATTTTTTTAACAAAGTTACCAACAGAAATAAAGGAATAAACATTTAAAAAATAAATAAAGTATAGAATAAAAACTGGATAGGTAGCTTAATTTAAAATATTTAAAACAAAGAAATTTTAGTTAGTAACTAACTAGACATGCTAAATTCAGAATATTTTAAATAATAGATTGAAAATCATAATCTTTTTATTTTAAATTATAATGGTATTAAAAGTATCCTAATCTATTAATCATACAAAATAATATGCATTCCTTTAAAAAGACTGAATGTTTTACCAACCCTTACATTCGGTTGCGCATTCGCCATTCTACACATACTTTACTTTTAAATTAACTGACTGATTATGATAATACCCGATTTGCACTAACTAGTTCGTGATTTCTAAAAGTCAAAGCACACTGGGCGCTCAGGTTTTGGTACGCTCAAGGACCGATCAAATATCTTACATGGTATTTAAATATCATTCAAGGTCATTATTTTAAAATGCATGTAAAATATTTGATCGGTCCGTGAGAGTACCGAGACCTAAGCGCCTAGTGTGCTTTAACCTTTAGCGAACGAGCATTCATTTTTGTTTTTATTATTACTGGACACAAATATTCTTTACTTTCATTACATTTATGAGAAAATTATTTTAAAAATTGTTTATGCTCACCTAATTTACCATTTTAGATTTTGGGTAATATTTATGATATGCACTTTCTTTTTGACTGAATTTAAGCATTTACAAAACAACACAAAGGTTATTTCGAGTAGACTAAAAACCAGTTACAAAGATGCCACAAGCGTCATACAAATAAAGACGGCAATCAACTATCGCTGTCTAAACGCGTCGTTTACAACGTGTGCGAGCAACAAAAAGGAGAATAATTGAAAAGTGAGACAGAAGTGGTGACGCTGTGGTATCTTCTCAACTGGCGAGAACTTTACAATATAGCGATAAGCGAAAGATACCACTTTTAATACTAGTATATATTTTTTTGTTTAGAAGTTTCATTATTAAAAAAATGTTTGTTTAATTTTAAAAGCTATGGATTGGAGGTAGGAAGAGCTTGATTTCCCTAAATTTAAGACTAAGACCAAAATAAGAAAGATAAGTAATTTTAAAATGTCTCTTATTGGCAATTTTTCATTTATTGCAAAAAATAAAAAAGACTTGTTATTGAAATAATATTATTTTTAACAAAAAAGTAACAATAATTATTTCATGAAGAGGTTTTTGGTAAAAAAATAACACATAAATATAAATATAATTTTATTTGCTTTTCAGTAAACATAAGAAATACACAAATATACATGTTTTGTCACTTCAAAGGTTCATAGACAACTAAAGCAAAAACAATGTGGGACAGATTCATTACCATGTTTATATGCCGGCATTCTTTGTCTAATGTGTAATGTAAATAAGTTATGTATATGAAATAATTTAAAACATATTATTATGTATCTCATAAACGAAATAAATACTAACAGACATACTACTACATACCACGCCAACAACGATGCGACGCCAATGAATTGCAAAACAAACATATGTTTACTTACTTGTGAAATGACACATTGGGGTTTAAAAAGTCTATTTTTTTGCATACTTGGCATTCACGAACCATATTGTCGGTAATATTGTCCAACAATTTACACAAAAACACTATAAAACACATGAAGAACTGAGAAAATCATCAAAACAACTATTTCTCACAAGGCAACGCTGCAAGTAATGGCGCATGAGAAGTGATGAAAATGCTACGAGAATAGCCAATCCGAGCCCACTTTGGAGGCTATTCGACCCCGCTTATAGGCTATGGTCCGTAGCAACGTTGTCGGGTTGTTTAGTCAATTTTCCGTGATTCAAAACAAAAAAAAAACCTGTAAATAATTAAATATAATGATAATTTAATATGAACATAATAATAACTATAGAATTCGGATATCAAAATCACCTTAAAGTTTAGACGATATTCTTAGTATTACCAGTAAAAATTTAATATAAAATAGCAAAAGTGGCACTAGCGCTTGCCCTATGACTTAAGGAAAATTATCTTGAAAGCAAATAGTCCAGTCAAATCAGAGAAATTTTTAATGTCTGATCGTAATCAAATGTAAACAAGTTTCGTCTCCTGTAAAGGATAAAAGGTCATTGGATGCCAATGTCAAGTTTTTTCCAATTTCCAAAAACTGATGCGTATAGAATCCTCAGATATATCTCTAAATGCGCAAAATACGAAATATTTACGATTTTACGAACAAAGACTAAGAGTACATCGTTATACTGAATCCGATTCAACCGATCGGATAAAACCTAATCCGACAAAAATTGCGATATACACGTTTCAGATTGAGTAAGGGATTGGATTGAACGCCATAAGTCAATACTGTTTTTCAAGCGATTTGAATTGAGTTCAGTCCGATCGAAGGTTATATTTGTACCATATTCACGGTTTTGGAAAAGGTTTGAAAAATGACAGTTAAGTAAAACAGCTGATTAGAGTAGAAACGAAATAGTGGTTAATAAAAATAAGCATATTGGACCTGATTTCATCCATAATGGAAACATTTCACAGGCGGCAGTATTCAGCAGCTGGTATGTGCGACCTAAGTAAGGCCTTTGACTGTCTTGACCATGGCATTCTTCTGCAAAAGCTCAGCAAATACCAATTTTCCCATGACAGTATTCAGCTTTTAAAGTATTATCTTCGGAATAAAGAGCAGTCTGTAAGGGTGCATGGGGTGTTTCTCAGGGCTCAATTTTGGGACCCTGTTGATATATATATATATATTATATATATATATATATATATATATATATATATATATATATATATATATATATATATATATATATATATATGTATATATAGGCTGAGGAGTCCTGTAAGGCAGGCGAAACCGGTCTGGGGAGAGAGTCGTGGTGGATAGCATAGAAAAGCAGGACGTTTTCTTCTTTTAACTGTCTTTAAAGGGGGTAAAATATATATATAAAGACAGTAGGGAATTTTTCCTTTTTGCTTTAATATATATAAATATATATATATATATATATATATATATATATATATATATATATATATATATATATATATATATATATATATATATATTGATAAATTGAGTGGGAGGCTGAGTCAAAGTCTGTTTGGGGTCACTCGGCTGGGGAGGGTAGGGTTTTGCACTTCAAAAGAAGGCAATGAGAATCTTGGCTGGACTCGAGTATCGGGATGACTGTAGGCAGGCATATGCATCTTTAGGTATTCTCACGCTTCCATCTCAGTTTATCCTGGACAACTTGCTGTATGTCAAGAGGAATGAAAACAAGTTTGTACAACATGCAAATACACATTGCCATAATACCACTAAGAAGGTGTCAGAGTGGATCGGGTTTCTGGGCAATAAAACTGTATTTGTAATGTAAATGTTTTACCTGTTAGCATAAGAAATTTATCTTTTTTTTTAATAGAATTAAGGCTATCCTTATTAAGAATACTTTTTATGATGTAGATAGTTTTTTAAATTTGTTCGTAAAGAATATTTTAGATTTTTATTAGACATTAGATTTTCATGATTTTATATAACCTTTGACGTGTGTTTACATATAGTATGTATTAACATGAATAAATTGAGTATGAGTATGAGTAAGCTTAAATATTTGTTAAAATATTGTGATAGTGTTTCTTTAGTGGTTTGCGTTATTACTTTGTCTTATTTTCTGAAATTAAATAAAATTAATTTAAAAAATACCACAAAAGTAAGGTTAGAAGTTTATTTTTATTTGTTTGCTCCCTCCCAATCAGCCAATGAACGTTTTATGTACGTCTTATGTACGTAACTTTAGGATGTAACGTACATCTTATGTACGTACATTTTCCGCAAAAATGTACATTCACTGTACGTATATATTGTACGTCTGATGTACGTATTATGTACGTACATTTTTGGAAAAAATTGTACTTTCTAAAATTTGATTTTTTTTTAAATTTCAAAATCGAAAACGTATAGGGATTCCATTTATATTTTACAACCTACTTTTATATATATTATACAAAGAAGGATAGAAAAAAGGTCCTGCATAAAAGGTTTTCCCCTAATAGGCTCTATACAGTGTCTACGTTTGGCGTCATATAGGAAACTTTTTTATTTTATTGATTTTACGAAAAAAGTTACTCTTTATAAAAAGTTCTGCATGATTCAAAACCTAAATGTAAAATGTAATTTTTGCCTAAGAGTAAAGTATCTCTATTTTTGCTATTAAATATCAAAAATTGTTATATAGAAAAGATGTTTATAATTCAAAATTACCCCTAAATATGCAATTTTGTTTAATTATATAATTTTTTTTTACAAAAACATAAATAATGTACAATGCCACTATAATGTACAAATCTACATTTTCTCAATTTTCGCAGAAAAAAATCTTTTATTTTAGAAATAAACAAAAATGTATATTTGAAAGTAATTTTTAATTTTAAACAACTTTTCTTTATAACAATATAAGATATTAGGGAAAAATACAGGTACTTTCCTCTTAAGCAAACATTACATTTTTGGCCAGACCTCGTAGATGACAACACAATTCGATATCTAAGTCTACCTTCATATGCTGTTGTTTCTTTTTAGTGGACTAAGAATTTATCACTACCCCCTGTATATTGATTTTATTTAAAAAGAAAATCAAATCCATACCAACAAACAGTTTTGTGCGGCACGAGTAAATCAATAACCTTCTCGTTTTTCCGCTAATTAAATATTTGTGCCCAGACCTAGATGTCACTGATTTTACATCATAATAACATTTCAAGGCAGCCAAATAAAATTACTTACATTTGTATATTTCGCGCGAACGTAACAAGTTGGGTGTACTTTTTACGTAATTTCGTCATACCTTTATCAATTTATAGATAAGAATAATCAGAAATAATGTAATCAGTTATCAGATAACATAAGATCAGGACACCTGATTTAAATAAATTGATTGTCTAAAATTTTTCATTGTTTTAATAGGTGTAAAACTACTGTACACAAAAATATAGTAAAAGTTCCTCTTATGTTTATAAAATAAGAAAAACAAACAAAATTGTATTATGACAAACGCAAGTCACTTTTGCCGCGAAAAGGATGGTGGTTTAAGCAGGGAGAGACTTATAACGATAAGTGACCGATTGAGGCTGGAGAACTTGCACAAGAAGGAACTAAATTTTAAGTTTGTGGTTATTGGGGACTTTGGAGTAGGTATGTATTCTGTTATTTAAAAAAATCTTCTTGTACTCGTGACGGGACCACCTCGGTCCGCAGTCCAGGTTAAATGATTAGGTGCGTACATAGAACAGTTTGACAACTAATAACAATTAAACAGAACATTTTAAAAATTAATAATACTTTTTAGTATTTTCTCTAGTAATTTTTGTTATACATTTTTTTAACGTAAGTCATTGCGACTAATTGTTATGAAAGTATAGCCGGCGCCTGTTAATAATTTAAAAGGAAGGTCCGTTTTTTTGTAAAAATATTTGCTTTTTAAGCAAAAAGTTTTAGAAAAATGCTTTTTTTTCCTAAAGTTAATAATAATAAAATGTCTCAATGTGAGGTGCCTAGGCAATACGTGGAAAGGTCTCTAACGCGTGTAGAACACCACAAGATAGAGTTTAGACAAAGACAGCCGTTATGTAAACACTATGACCGGTCAAGCTCTGTTGTTGCCTATAAACCATTTTATCGGGCTGAACGTGTATATTATATTTATTTTTACAGTATGATTTATTTTTTTCTTATTTAAGATCTAATAGTGTTTTTCGTTTTAAATGATTATTTAATTTAAATTTAAAATTATTGCCCAATTATTGAATTTTATTATTTAACAATCCTGGGATAAATGGTAAAAATAAATGTTAATAATTTTAATTTTAATTATTCTAAGCTACAATATACAAGGATTTTTCTCTTCTCCTAATCCCTGTATGAATAACCTTTCTATACCTATAAAATATTTTACTGGCATTTTATACAGGGTGTCCAGGAATTCAATTGACAAACTTCAAGGAGTGATTCAACAGTGAAAAATAAGAAAAAAAACTTCATATGAACATACAGTGTGTCCGCCTAAATTCTTTACATATGTGACACTTTTTTATTATTAATTTTACGAAAAAAGTTATTTTTATAAAAAGTTCTACATTATATAAAACCTTAAAAGCAATCATTAGATATTCATTTTTTCAGTAGTATACGAGGTATCTCAAAAAACATGAATTTTGTTCAAGAGGAAAGTACCCTTATTTTTGAAAATATCGAAAATTATTATAAAGAAAAATGTTAAGAAATAAAAATAACTCTTAAATACGCAAACTCATTTATTAAAAAAGAAAAGGTTTTTATGATAAAACGATAAAAATTTTAATTTGTACATTTGTTAAGTAATACTTATTCCGAAATGTAATATCTAAAGAGAGCTTAAAAACTGTCAAAACAGTAAAAAAGCTCGTTATCGCATAAAAATTAAAGAAAAACTTTTTTTTGTAAATGAGCGAGTTTGCATATTTAAGGGTTATTTTTAATTCTAAACATTTTTCCTTAATAATAATTTTCGATATTTTCAAAAATAAGGGTACTTTCCTCCTGATCAAAACTCACATTTTTTAGATACTTCGAATGCTACTACGAAAAATGAATATCTAATGATTGCATTTTAGTTTTTAGACTATGCAAAACTCTTTATAAAGAATAACTTTTTTCGTAAAATTAATAATAAAAAAGTTTCCCATATGTAGAGATCTTAGGCGGACAGACTGAATGTCCTAAACCTAATATCTTATTTGATCAGTGGCGTATTTACCAAAAGGCTGAGTAGGCTGAAGCCCAGGGCGGCGTTTTTAGGGGGCGGCAGACGTTTTTAGGGGGCGACAGATTTTGTAGTTATAAATAATTTAGTTGATTTCGATTTTTATTTTATACGTAGGAATGAAAGTGATGACCTTTTTTTTGTTTTTTTTTGGTCTTCAAAATTATTTTGCAAGGAAAAAGGATAAAAATAGGGGCGGCGGAAATAAAATAACCTACGGGCGGCAAATATGTAAATGCGCCTCTGTAATTTGATATACGGTATCGCGTAAATAAGTAAAAAATCACCAATGATATTTATTCTTTAATTAGTATTTCATGCCGAAAAATGGTTTCTATTTATTTACGCGAAAACCATGCAGTGGCGTACCATTTTTTTCTTTTTTCTTAAAAAATAGTTACCCTAAACCCGGCGCAGAATATTAGTCAATAGAAATTTATTTTTTTCTTGTATACTAAAACATGTCTTCTGATGCATAGGAGGCGTCCCCCAATTTTTTTAAATATTTAAATTGGTATAAAAGGTAAAAACAATATATATGTTTTTAACAACCCGTAGTTCAAAAACTAAGACGGTTAGGACATATGTTCATTTAAAGTTTTTTTCCTATTTTTCATTGTAGAATCACCCCTTAAAGTTAGTTGGTTAAGTTACTGAAAACTCTGTAATTGAAACCATTACCTTATGGGCACCAACTTCTTTAGGACCATGGAGCCGCTGAACTATAGCGAATTAAGCCGTTTTTTAGATTAAATTTTATCTTAAGGAAATATTTACAGTTGTTTATCAAAATGTTTAAAATAAATTTAATCATTGTAATTAATATTATTCTAAGAATATTAGTAAAAATAATATCAAATCACTCGACATGTACAGTTTAAAAATGAATTGTGCAGTATTTAATTTTTAATCTAAATATCTGAGTGGATGTGAAAAAAGTATAAATACAACAGTTAAACATATAATAGGAAATAATAAAAATTTTAACGGATAAGTTAATTTAAATGCTTTACTTAAACAATAATATATCATATTCATTTTATAGATGTACCTAAATGTATACAATTTCTTCATACAGAAGAAAAAAAAATACAAAATATAAGAACCAAAAATATAAAGAGGGCCACAACTATTTTTACTTATGACCAAACAAATTCTAAATTATATCGTTTCACATCTGAATTTTTAAAAATCCCTTATTTATAATTAATAATTGAAAAGAGATAATATAATTTGAAGCCTAGCTATATTTACCGCAGGTTTTGAGCTTTTTAATAGTTGACTCATTTTAAATTTTTAATAAAATATTTAAATAACTTTTTTTTCAGGAAAAACTTCTATAATTAACAGATACACTGACGGTAAGTTTGTCTTAATAAAAATGCATTTTTAAAATATTTTATTAATTTAATAAAACACCAATTAAAACAAAAAGCAAAACTTTAAGAATTATTGCATACCTTCATAACATGTTAATAAGAAATTTTCAGTAAAATCAATGAAAGAGCATTCTTGGAATTCCTACGAGAAAATCGATACCTTTCCAGGAAACGTTTTCCACATTCCATTGCAAATAAAAGTGTTACAATATACTCGGTGAAAACTGGAATGTTTTTACTTATCTCCAACACCCAAATAAAATGAGCAAAATGAAATAGGATTAAAAAAAATAAACTAAGGTAAAAATTCTTAATTAATTACCAAAAATACTTTTCAGGAGAATTTTCATCATCATATAAAGTTACAATAGGTGCAGACTTTGCTGTAAAAACACTAGAATGGGACGAAGAAACCAGAATAAATCTACACCTGTGGGATATCGCAGGACATGAACGATTTGGGTCCCTTACAGGAATTTTTTATAGACATTCGTGAGTATGACTACCACAACTTTAAATTTTAAAACTAGACAGAGTAATCCTGTTTTTTTTAACTAACGGGGTTTAATAATTTGTTTTAAAATACGTTCCAAGGTTTGTTTGCATTTTTGACGATTTTTTTTCCGTATACCGGACGTTTATCACTGGTGGTTCTCCTTTTAACTTTATAACCATTTAACAAAAATGAAATTTGGTATATGGTTCTTTGACATAATTGTGGATTGATTGATCTATTCACTTGTTTTTTATAACTTCCAGTTTAACCGGCAATGATTGCTTCTTTTAAATTTGAAATGGCACCACATGTATATTTTATCTTATTTCGATAGATAGAATAATATAAATAAAATTACACCTCACATGTATTTTTTTACACTTTTGCTGTCAAAAATGTATTTTTTAAATTCCAATCCAAGTGCCATGATTAGGCTAAAACTGTTTATTTTAAATCAACTAGCCATGAAAATGGAATTAATCGTCTTTTGTTTTTACGACTTATCAGGACGGAGTTAAAGTTTGCAAAATCCTATTTATGATTATAACTTTTTTTTAAATGAAGTGTGAAGTAAATAAGGTGGCTCGTTAGCACATCCTAAAAGAGCATTTTATTTCGAATAATTTGGTACCACATGGCGGCATTTCGGGAAAGGTTTGTATCCAAAAGCATATAATAAAATAATTTTAAATGAACCATTATATTAAATGATTCTTTGGATTTATGACAAAAATATGAATTTATTATGTGTTCTGTAAAAAAATCTTATTCGAAATATCGCCCATGTGGTGCCAAATTATTTGGAATAAAATGCTCCTTTAGGATATGCTAACGAGCCTCCCTCATTCCATTAAAAAAATATGACCTTAAAGAGGATTTTGCAAACTTTGACTCCGCCCTAAGAATAAAAGACGATTCATTTCATTTTTCCATGGCTACTCGACCATTTTAGCTTATTCATGGCACTCAAGATTGGAATTTAAAAAATAAATTTTTGACAGCAAAAGTGTCAAAAAATGACATTTGAGGTGTCATAATATTTAGAATGTCATAGTCTACCAAAATAACCGGTGGTGCCATTAAAAATTTAAAAGTAGCAGTAATTTCCGGGTTAATTGGAAGTAAAGGAAAACACATCAATAGATTAATTAATCCATTGTTGAAATAATACATCGGCAACAGTGATAGCTTATTGATTTGGGATTAGGTAGAGTTCTGGCCATTTATTGAAGTAATCCATCGCTACCAAGATATAGCGATTCCTTGATTTACTAACTGGAAATGGCCCTGCTATGTCTATGGCAATTCTTTCAAAAGGTGCCCCTACATTGTGTTGCTTTATCTTGTCATGGCTTCGTGTTTTCGGTCCCTTGCTGGAAGCCCAGTCCTTACACATTCTGCACCAGTCTTTTACGTCTGCACGACTTCCCAGCCAGTAGAATCTTTCTCGAACCTTTTCATGAGTCTTCATAACTCCGAAATGGCCACCTCCTATACCATTATGCAAAGCTTGCAATACTTCAGGAATCCTTTTGGTTGGTAGGATTATCTGATGTTTATGGGTTTTGCCGTCAGAACTTTCCCAGACGCTTTGTAATAGGCCATCTTTAATAATCAAAGAGTCCCATATTATTATGACCCAGTACCCTTTATGTCTTGGAGACTTGGAGGCTATTTTCTGATATGATTCCAAATTTTCTGTCTTAAGTTTGATCATGTCTCCAAGATCTGGATCTTCTATTTGTTCTTTGGCCAAGATCTTAGGGTCCCATTCTTGAGAGCACTGGAGACGTGTTCTTCGGCAGTAAAATTCATCAGGATCTTCATGTTCTTCTCGTCTGCTGCAGTGTTTACAATCGTCCGGGCAAGGTCGTCTTGATAAAGCGTCAGCATTCTTATGGTTAAGTCCCCTTCGATGTTCAATTTTGAAATCATATTCTTGAATGCGTTGTAGCCATTGTGCTATCTGACCCTCAGGGTTCTTCAACTGAAGCAACCATTTAAGTGATGCATGGTCCGTTCTTAAGTGGAATTTCTGGCCATACAGGTATTTATGAAAATGCTCTAGAGATTTAACAATAGCCAAAAGTTCTTTTCTGGTGATACAATAATTTGGTTCAGGTTTGGAGAGGACTTTGCTAAAATAGGCTATTACTTTTTCGTGGCCATCTTGTATCTGTGACAAAATACCACCAATAGAAGTATTGCTTGCATCGGTATCCACAATAAATGTTTGATTAGGTTGTGGATATGACAACACTGGAGGATTGCACAGGGCTTTCTTTAGGTGTATGAAAGCTGCTTCACAAACTTCAGTCCATTCATAGCTTTTGTTGTTTTCTGTGAGACGATGTAATAGTCTCGCAATATCGGCAAACCCCTGTATGAACCGTCTGTAGTAGGTACATAGTCCCAGAAAACTTCTAATTTCATGCTTGTTCTTTGGTACAGGCCAGTTTTGGATAGCTTCTGTTTTATCTGGATCGGTTCTTACTCCATCTTCTGTAATTATATGCCCCAAGTACTTGACTTCTTTCTGGAAAAGGTGGCATTTCTTTGGACTAAGCTTCAGTTGGGCGGATCTAAGCTTCTGAAAAACCTCTTCAACATTTTTCAGGTGGTCGTCAAATGTTTTTCCAAGAATTATTATGTCATCCAGGTATACTAAGCATGTTTTCCAAGTTAGTCCCCGTAGTGTTAACTCCATCAAACGTTCAAAAGTAGCAGGGGCATTGCATAGTCCAAAGGGCATAACATTAAATTGCCACAGTCCGGTTCCAGTCGAAAAAGCAGATTTTTCCTTGTCTTCCGGATGAAGCTCTACTTGCCAATAGCCTCTTTTAAGGTCTAATATGGAAAACCATGGTGACGGGGTCAAAATGGTTTGTTTCATGTGCAGTTTTAATTGTTGCACTTACAATTTTTATAATGTTTAGAGTAAAATTAAAAAAACATATATACTTTTTACATTTTAAATGGATTTTAGATTTCTTATATCTCAAAAAAGGTAAAAAGAATTTTAAGTGTATTTTTATTTTTTCTCTTTTAGGGTCGGTGCGGCATTAGTTTTTGATCTAACACGACCAGAAACATTTAAATCTATAAAAAAGTAAGTATAGGATTTTTTTTATCCAAGTTAGAAAAAAATTGATAATAAATTCAATCAAATTTAATTTAGCAAAACTTCTGTAAACAAAGAATATTTTTAGTGGTTAACCGATTTACGAAAAAAGTATCTCTGCCAGGAAATCAACCCATCCCTACCATTCTGCTAGCAAATAAGGGTGACATTACAACAACTACTTTACCTGTCGAAATTGCAGACTTTTGCCAAGAAAATAATATAATGGCCTGGTTCATTACATCAGCAAAAAATAATATTCAAATTGGTAAGCAGATTTAATTTTTAAATTTTTTTAAATTATATTTTACGGAAACAATGTTGAATAATTATTTAAAATCCGGGCCCGCTGTCGATTTTATTAAAATTAATGAAGGCTTTTTTTTTTTGGAGCGCTGATCACGGTTCTAAAAGATTTTTCTAGAAATGTTTCGTTCTTAAGATATCCATCATCAAAATAACCTTATTTTCCTAATATTTGGCAACAGAGCTATGCTATATTTTGTAAACACAGCTTTAGCAGTTCTAAACATATTTGGACGTTAACGAAATTTTTGCAAAAATGTAGTGGTTTATATCTAAGCAACTGATAAGGATACAATTTTATGTTAAAGGTTTTTACTTAATTTAACCTGCCCAATTTAATACAATAAAATGTGAAATTCTACAAAAAAATACGTGTAACTCAAAACTAAAAAAGCTGGCAAAAGTGCTATGATATCATTATTTAATTTCCTATTTTTTAAACAATTTACATACCAAATTTGGTAAATGTGGTTATCGGCTAATTGCGATTTCTTTTACCCAGTATATCCAGCAGTAATGCTTTCTTTACCTATTTTAAAGAGATAATAAACCCCTTCGTGTGGGTGTTAAGCTACATTTACAATCAATTTTAAAATTTTGAATTGACATTTAAACAATAGCTTAAACTTTACTTGTTAAATCCCAATTGATGCTCATTTAGGTATGATTTTCCATTTACAAAATTAAAATATAAAGGTATGAGTATTATACAGGGTCTTAAATAAATATGTGCATTAAATTTAACAAACGAGTTCCACAAATTCTTTGTTCACAAGATACAGATAAACTAAGAAAACAAAATATTTTGTTGGTTTTGGTTAGTTGGAAGTAGACGTTACAGAATATAAGCCACTGATGGTTGTGCAATTTATATATTTTCTTCAAACTAAACAAATACATTTGTTTTTCTGTTTTTTTTTCATGTTGCTTCGTACAAAGCAATGTTTTCCTTAATTTAAAGAAAAAGTATAAATTGCACAAAAGTCAGTGGCTTGAATTTTCTTTTTAAATAGCTGCTTAAGACCCCACTATAAAGTTATTTTATTTAATTAACTAAGTTATGGCGAAATTATACCCCTAATACACTTAATAACATCTCCAAAATACAATTTAGGTTTTACCATCCTGTATGTTAAGGACAAATAATTATAATTTGCGGCCCCGTGTTTATATGAATTTCTTGTCCGAAAATTATTTAAAGAATCGTCTGTTAAATTTCTTGTACATACTTATTAAATACAATTTAGTGTACTAAGAATTAGATATATGAAAATCTTTCATATATTTTAAAAGCTAATTATTGTTGCCATAAAAATTACTAAAATTGTTGTATGTTAAGCCACCCTCAGACGGTCAATATTATTGTAACAATATTATTGATAGCAGTAATATTGAAGATTAAAGACAATAAAATCAGCCCGTCAATATATAAAAAGGAGTTAATATTATTAACAGCTGTGCAAGGTATATTGTCAAGTTCTTCAAAAAATGTAAGTTACGCGGAAAACCTGCTTCTGGTTAGGTATTTGTCCATCCTGTTTGTTGCTTCTAGTGATGGGCATAATCGCATTATTTCAATAATCTAATTATAATTCGAATTAATAATAATCGTTTTTACTTTTTCGTTTTTCTAGGACAAAAAGTTGAAGAGCAAAAAAAGGTCCCCTCTCTCTGTGGAATCAGGTTATTTTTCGTAATTCAAATTATCGGTGTAATCAGGTTATTTTTCGTAATTCCAATAATCTGAGTAATCGAGATATTTTTCGTAATTCCGATTATCTGAGTAATCAGGTTATTTTTCGTAATTTCAATTTAATCTGCATAATCGGGTTACACCGATTATTTCAATAATCGGATTATCGATCATTTTTAATTTGAATTATCCCATCACTAGATGCTTCCTTCTTTTTTTTTTCTCACGACCAAAACACACGCGATTAGAAGCGGTAGATCCAGCTCTCCAAATCCATATTATTGACATGTGGCATTTTTTCTTTAATATGTTGCATCGATAATATTGCTTTAAATATATTGTTTCTCTGAAAGTGGATCCTATACAATGCTTTAAAATTTTACCTATTTACCTTTATGTATTTGTTTGTTATCTTTTAGATGAAGCTATGCTAAGGCTAACAAACTCAGCTCTCAAGAACCATCACGGTTTACAATTTCCACTTATTACAGATGATGTAATTAAGCTATCTAATGGTATCCAAGATCAATCAGAAAATAACACTGGACAAAGCAATGGCAAAAGGTTTTACTGTTGTAATTCCTGAATAAGATATATAGATTTAAAGTAACAAATTTCCTAAAAATCCAGAAATTGTATTCCGGAATTGCCGAGACAGGCGGAAATATATTATTATAGCTGGAAAAAGTAACTCAAAAATAGTACACCTGATAACCTAAATGAAAAGTTTAAAATCTAGTGCCTCTATCAAGATGAATGCTCAATAAGAAATAAAAGATGTAACTTATTAAAAAATTAAACACTCACTCGTTTTTATATTAAGTATGATGCATATTAATATGTTATAAAAATATATAGACAGGGATTAAATATTGTTCAGCGTCCTATTTAAAAAAAAATATATTTTTTTATAATTTTCTTTTTAAACCTTAAAAGTATTTTGAAAAAAAGGGACTTGTTAAATTATGTTCATACTCCTCGTGCCAGCTCAAACATTAGCAGGCAGCAATTAATGAAAAACGCCAACTACTTAAAGTATACATAATAAAATTTAAAACACTTAAGATGAAGAAGTTTCTATTAATTTTTAAATATAGTAAATAGCTACACATTAAAAATACAGCTTAATTTTTAAAAACATTTGAGGAAAACTAATAGTTATTTATTAGATAAGTGAGTTATATTACATATAAGTCACGCAAGAAAAGTTTAACTCTCGAGCCCGAAGGGCGAGAGAGGTAATTTTCTTAAGTGACTTATATGTAATAACTCACGTGTCTAATACAAAATTTTATCCAACACTTTCGTATAAATCGTTTTTAATATCGAAAATAATTTGAAAACGTCATCCATTATTTGTTACTTGTCATTGTCAACAGCAGCAACAAAATTTTGTATTTTTTGGAAAGCAAGCTTGTTTGGTTGTAATGCATTTTGTTGGTATAAGTCACTAGTGAGCTAAAGTCTATAATTCACTAGTGAGCTAAAGGGTACTTTAGCTCACTAGTGACTTATAGTACACTTTATATCCTCAAAATCTGATCAATTATGTAGATATTATATGTAAGTGTTGGATAAAAATAATATTCTATGAGCTGCTTTTACCCTCCTACTATTGATGACGTGGCAATAAAATAAAAAATAATAAACAAATAAGGTTCGTCTCCTTTAGGCAAAGCGCGCACGGAAATGGTAACCAAGTCAGAGCAGAATAAACCATTGGTTAATGTGCTCTGACCAAGTGAAATGATGATGGTGAGCCGTTTATCGGGCGAGCCAGTGGCAGGTGGAATCTCTAAAACCTGCGTTAATAAATGCAGCAGGTCGCATTAATTAAAATAGTGTGTGGGGTCAGTTGTGTGTCACTAGTCTCCAAAATGTTTGATTATTAAAATTCGTTACATATTATTTCACCTATTACTAGCTTATCACCTCACCACCACGTCACTTCTACAGTTATATTCATAGAGCCCTGTCACTTCGGTGCGCGCCTTATCACATACCGTCTCTTTTCAACGCATTGGCAAAAATTATTTACAATAATTTTGAACTGCCACGACGCATATAACTCTTTAAAATCAATGTGTATTTTAAACTAATAAATTATAATAAAAATTAAATACTATAATTTCAACTCATTGATTTCCTTATGTAGTTATCCACAAAAAAGTATTTCATCAGTGTAATGTAAACATATTAATACCTTTTTTGTCAATTTTTTTATCCCATTTAATATTAACGGTACCGTGTATCAAGTTATAAATTTGTACTCCCTTAACTTTTATAATTTTTTCTACTACGTACAAAATAAATAGACATGTCACTTTTTTATAGGGTAAATCGTCAGTGTAATTTGCAAAGTGCTTAACTTCATTCAATCCAGACCATCATTAGAAAACTATTCAATTGTTTTTAATTGTATCATATAGATTTAACTTTAACAAATAATTTTTAATATACATTTTTTGTATTAAATTATTTTTACTATATAATCACTGTAAAATTCTGCTTTAAACAATGCTTTTCTAAAATTTCTAAAAATGGAGTTACGCACTTTGCGAATTACCAAAGACAATTGTAGTTTTACTAGAGACTCCCAGAACAATGCCAAATTTTGGCATTGTTTGGACGCTGCTTGGCTGAATTTATGATGCGGCAAATTATACTCGTGTGTGTGTACTCGATGGATACCCGCTTCATAAATTACACGAAGCGAGCGTTCAAGCTGATGACCATAAATTTTTCTTAATAAACTTTATTTGAGCAGGCGAACTTTTGTGTCGTGGTTTCGAAACAAAATTTTGGAAAATTGGCTTGAATTTGTATGTCGAATTTAGTAGAAATGAGTATTTAAACAATTGGGACTCGGCAAAGAATTTCTTGCGATTTTCAGGTCTTAAAAGAGATTAAGCCTTAAACCCTGGTGGTTGATGTTGTGTAGTATCTTGCACTTGTTGGGTGATTTGTAGTCATTATATTTTATATGAAATCCGAAGGAGGTAGTATCTATCTATCTATCTATCTCTTTGTGTTATGGCTCTGATACTACGTCAATTCGCGAGTTCTCCCGTTCCGGTCTTATAAGCTATTGATTATAACCTTTCCGGCTTTGTCCGTGGAAAATCTGGATAATGGAGCTCGATGCTTCCAGACTTTCCTAGCATATGCATAAGATGGCAGATTTGCCACCGAAACGTCGATTTTTAATTATCTGTTTACTTGTTTAAATTTTTTTGGTTTTTTAGTACTTTTAATTTTATTTTGGCGTGTACCCAAATAAATACCATCTATTAAATGAATCCGCCAAATTACAGAACATATCATTAACTGATCTTATCTGTCCCCTATTTAACTGAGATAATTTAGTTATGATTATTAAAACTTTAATTATGGTTGCTAGAAATTTCTCAGTGTAGTGCGGTTCACGTTTACAAAAAAGTCTACATAGACTTCCCGGGTTGACGGCTGAAGGAGTCGTACGGGCTGTACCCTTGATGGGGATCAAGAAAAGATTCACGCTAAACTTTTGTTCTGCAAACTAACCAAACATATAAAAAACATGATAAAGCTTTAAATATTAACTTTATTATGATTTTTTTATAAATTTTGTTATTTTGCTATGTATACAGGGTGGCCATTTAAAAACGAAACAGAGCTAATTTTGGGCACTCTAGGTTATTTAAGGAAAAACGCTCGAACCCATCAATTTAACTTTTGGGGGAAACATTTTTTTGTCACTGCAAACATCTAGCAGGGGTAAGACGTACCCCCAAAAGCTTAAATGAAATGAGTGAATCGAGTGATTATTATTTTGAAGGACTATCGACCCTGATTACAACTGTATAATAATAAGTTTGAAGTCTCTTTTATTATTTCTGTTGATATAACAGCTTGTCAAAATTTTGGTTTTAATATTTCTAATGAAAAATATTAAATTAACTCTAAAGACAAGCTACTTTAAACTAAGGGAATATGATAAGGGTTAAAAAATCTTTAAAATTAATCTTCTGACACGGGTTGATTCATCCCTAAAATATAAGATTGAATCTCACCCTCGGCCTCGCCACAAAGATTAATTAAATATATCATTTTAAGAATCGTTTAACCCGTATCATATCTCCTTAGTTTAAAGTAGCTTGCTCTGACAGGTAACCTTTTATTATACGTTAAAGGCAGCTTTCAGACGGGCGACTTTTTGCAGTTGAAGTTGACCGAAAAAAGTCGATCGTTTGTGGTTGATTGTCGCTACTTGCAGTTGTCATTTAACAACCATGGAAAAAGCGATTCATTTTTATACGGGCGTTTTTTCGACTGCAACCGAATTTCTGCCGCTGTTTGTCGCCGATCGCTTGACTGAGTACACACAACTACAGTGTAGTCGAAATTGGTAACAAGACGCCGATATTTTTGTAGTCAACTTCGACTGCAAAAAGTCGCCCGTCTAAAAGCTGCCTAAAAATATAAAAACCAACATTTTGACAAGCTGTCATATCAACGAATATAATAGCAGAGACTTCAAACTTGGCAGTAATAATCAGGGTTGGATCTTTAAAATAATCACTCAACCCCTCTTTACAATTAAGATTTTACGGGTAGGTCTTAATCTTGCTAAAAGGCTGCAGTTCAGGGGGTAAAAGTAACAAACAAATGTTTCCCCTAAAATAAAAACTTGCCGTGTCCGAAAGTTTTTCTTTAAATGACCTGGAGTACCCAAAATTAGCTCCGTTTCGTTTTCAAATCACCACCCTGTATGTCGTTAAGTTCGACATTATTGTAATCAAAAATATCTCAATAACCACATTAAAAAGTTCCTATTTGTTGCAAACTTATGTATGTGAACAGCAAAATAATTTTACATACCCACCAATCCGATATATCATGTTTTCATTACGAGACTTTATTTTCAAAATTTTAAAACTCAATTTTTGCATATTTTTGACGTGACAACGTCTTATAATTCGATAGACCCAGCTGCATGCACCAAATAACATGACTCATTTTCCGTTCCCTTCTCGCGTTCCATTTAAGGCTTGAAGTGCAAGCGAGAGCGCGTGACAAAGAGGCACAATAGCGTGCATTGGTAAAATTAGATACAGGATTTTAAAAAATTATATATTTATAGTTAAATAGAGAAAATATAATATACAGGATGTTTTAAATAATCCTGGCCAAATTAGTAATGATAAAAAATGCGTTATGTACAGGGTTTTTATAAAGTATGATTTATAAAATAAAAAAAGACATTAGCGCTTTGAACAGTGTTATGTACAGAGTGTTTATGTACATCTGGTCAGAACATGTAGGGTTAAATGGTGTGATATTATACTTTATAATTTGGCTATTTTTGTTTTTTTTTTATTAATATAATTTATACAATGCTTTTAAAAGTTATTATATAATTTTATAGTGTTTTATGTATCTTATATACAGGATGTTTATGTATATCTGGCCAAAATATGAAGGATTTTATTTTTATTTTTTATGTGCTACGACAATTTTTTGCAACTTTTTTATTAAAGAAAATTTCTAAGAAATTGGTATACAGCTATATAGATGATTTCAAAAAACTTAAAAAATGGCAGAAAAAATTTCCCCCACCCCATCACGCCTACTTGATGTATCGTTACTCGCAAACGAAACAAATTGTAAAAATAATTTTTATCTCATTTTATAGATCGCCTAAAATGATTTAAAAAAGTGTAAAAACAATTTTCCGCGCTCTCTACCTAGCGGGTAGAAAATAAAATAAAAAGGATTAAAATTTTAACTAGCTGTAAAATTTTTGCTATTTAAGGTATTGAAATAAAATTTTGCCACTAGATACGTGTGGTATAAGTAGGTTTATACCAGCATATTATAAATCATACAGAGTGTCCCAAAAATAGTTAATCTAAAATGTACAAAAATATATTTAAAATTCGATATTGACGTTACTATTACAATTGAAAAAAATTGTTTATGGAAATTGTGCACAGGTATCCATAGTTTATTAAAAAAATTAAAACCGCTATACAGGGTGGTTAGGTCAATTCATTATAACTACGGCAATATGTTATCATCTGAAGAGAAAATTGCTTAAATATGAAGATTTGCAAACCAATTAATACCATTAAAGAAAATATTATACAGGGTGTACCAAAAAATTGTTATTAAGTTTTTTATGTTAAATTTTCCAAACAACGTCCTATAATTCGATGGAGCCGGCTGCACGCACCAAAAAACATGACTTATGCGGCGTTACCCCGCTCTGAGGCGTTCAATTTAAGGCTTGAAGTGCAAGCGAGAGCGCGGAAGAGGTACAATCGGCCTCCGCGTTCAGCAGTGATCGAAATTTGTTTCTCTCCCACTTGAGTGAGTGGTCCGCGTGGACAGCTGCTATACAATAATACATTTGTGCAGTGCAGTGCAGTGAAAAGTGAGTGTGGTGTCAATTGTTTACAGCAATGATAATTACGGTGATAAAGGTAATGATTATTTCGAAGTTGTCACGTTCAACTGTCGTCAGTAAACCGACTTTGCAGACAACCGATTTTTTTTAACCGTAGTAATGCTTTATACAAAAATAAATGTGTTTAAAACTATTGAAGTTAAATATATTTCTGATAGTTTTCTTACAATTTGCCCACGGTTAACATCTTTAAAGCCCGTATTTTAAAATTTTCCAATGTATTTGGCGTAGCTACTATGGGGCTAGGTGAGGTAGTGCCCCGGGGCTTTCAAGCTCGGGAGGCCCTTAGAGTGTGACATACAAAGTATAAATAATATGAGTAATGAAAATTTAACCCACGTGCAGGTACGAAGAATTTTAAATTGTGAAGTTTGTTGGGGCCCCCTTTTTTGCTCCAGGGCCTTTGCTTACTTAATGCCCTTCTTGATGTGTTTTATTTTTTTAAAAGGTAAAGATAATTTTAACCTTTTTTTTGGTTGCTTGGAGTACAACGACATTTTAAATACGTTACTTGGGGACAAGCTTTATTTTTTGCTCCAGGGCCCTTGTATAGTTAGCTACACCACTGCCTAAAGCTTTTTTACATAGATTTTTTGTAGCGCTAGACAAAACAAAACGCAAATATTATATTAAAAAAGTTGTTATACAACCGGAAGAACATCAGGCACCAGAGTTGGGCAAAATACTGAAAATACCGGAAAAAGAAAGTATTCGAATACCAAAAAATAAAGGGTTCTTACCTCATTTTTTTTCCTATTTTGCTTCCCTTTTATTATGCTTATCATGACAATTTTAGTATTCGGATACTGCTTACACTTTTCGGTATTCGAATACCTTGGAACACCGGTATTCGAATACTCAAAAAATATTCGTCGAATACTTCCAAACTATTCGAATACAGAATCCCGAATACCAAGCAAAAAGTATTCTGCCCAATACCAGACACACAAATGTATTCCAATACCGGCAACATGTATTCTGAATACTATTCAGAATACTGATTATTCGAATACGACCCAACTCTGTCAGGCACCACTGCTCCTAGGGCACAGAGCCAAAAGAGCTGATTGGGACGTTGCCAACCAAATAGTCAGCTATGAAAAGATCAAATAAGCTATCACAACGTTTGATCCATACAAAGCGCCAGGTCCAGACAATATCTACCCTGCTCTGATGCAGCGGGGATTCGAGGTATTGCTGTCGCACCTGTGGAGAATTTTCAGAATATGCATTGCAACAGGGTACGTCCCGGAGGCATGGAGAGTTGCACTAGCAACCTTCATACCAAAACCCGGGAGGGAGAGCCAAGGCATATAGACGGCTAGAAGAGCTTGTAGATAGGTACATCAGGGACAGGGCGCTTCAGGCAGCCCCCTTCATGAATCTTAACACGCATATGAAGCAGGTAAATCTTGTGGCACAGCCCTACAATATAACAGTCATCAGGCCAATAGTCACCTTCACCTTTAATTTTTTTTTGTATTTTAATTATATAGTATTATTCAGTAGAGTACACCATTAAAAAACAAGTTTCTTAGATTTATGATTTCTGCTTTATTTTTTAAGATATTTTGTTTTTCAAAATTTTTTTTTTTAAATAGTTCTTCCTGTGTTTAATGGTTTTTTACAGGGGTCAATTTTTGTCAGATAATTTTAAATGTTTATAAGTACCCTTTTAAAACTTTATTAAGATTATATAAAAAAATCATTCGCGTCAGTAGCGTCGCAAATGTAATTAAATTTTATTTTGGTAAATAATAACTTTTTAAAGTTTGCGTAAGCACCACATATGCTGTATTTAAGATTTTAGTTGTTTTTTACTTTAACACAAAAAGTTATAAATGGCGGAGATATATATTTTTTCTAAATGCTTTTTTTTACTTACCAGAGGATCTTTGCATCGCCGTAATTTGTTATAATTCCATTCCATAGCTTAGAACACACGTTAACATTTTTTATATCTAAGTATATAAAAAAAAAGAAATATACAGAGTGTTTTAAAAATCATGCCTTCCACATTTGTTTTTTTTAGGGAAAGCCGGATATTAATCCTTAGAGATTTTACGAAGAAAGGTAAAAAAACTTATATTCTGACTGTCTTAACTTTTGAGACACAGGGTGGTAAGCTTAAAAATATATTTTGTTTTTGACAATATCTGTGTTACCATTTTAAAGATTTTAATGAAATCTAGTACGCAGCAACTACATATTAAGAAGCATTATTTAATGTAAAATATATTTTTTAATTTTTTTCAGTAGCTTTCGAGCGGGATTTGAATAAAATATTTTTAAATAAAAGTATAGTACGGCACTGCTTTTTTAACACAAAAATTATTTTTATAATTTTTATTGACTAACATCCTAATAAAATATGAAGCATTTATCCGCATGTTCATATGGCTATAATGTGAAAAGTGATAAAAGATGCCTTTTTGGTGTTTTGAATAAATTCGAAAGGTTTATTATTTTAGAGGACGAAGAAATAACATTTGTAATATTTTATATTACTTTTAAAATACCATCAAGTATAAGAGAGTCTTCGAAACACAAAAAGACATTTTCTACCAGAATCCTCAGGATACCCATATGAACATGGGGAGAAGTGTTTTATATTTTATTAGGTAAAACCATTCGTGGACGAAAGAAATACAACATATCAAAACTGTTTAAAAAAGCAGGGGCACACTATATTTTTCTTTAAAAATATTGTATTTAAATCCTGTTCGAACGCCACTGAAAGAAATAAAAAATCTATTTTACATCAAAAAATGCCTCTTAATGTTTAGTGTGTGGACCAAATTTCATTAAAAATTTTGGAGTAGTATTAGAGATATTATAAAAAATATATATATATTTTTTAAACTTTACCACCCAATATATCAAAAGTTAAAACAGCCAAAATATATGTTTATTTGTACTTGAACATCTAAGGATTAATACCCTGCATACCCTAAAAAAATACAAATGTGGAAGCCATGATTTTGGAAATACCCTATATATATTTTTTTAAATACAAATAATGTCCAGTTTTTCAATTGCAAATTTAGTTTCGAATCAGTCGAACTCAACTGGTGGTTGAAACTGGCCATTTAAAATATATTGCTGTCAAGTAAATGCCAAGTGACAGCAATATATTTTAAATTGGCAGCCCAACCTCCCATCTACGATTGGCAGGTTCAACTGATCATAAACTGAATTCGCAATTGTAAAACTGGGCATACAAAATAAAAAAATGTTAACGTGTGTTTTAAGCTAATCGATAAATACCCTAAAATAACCCGAACTGCAAATCATTACGGCAATGCGATGACCCTCTGGTACGTTAAAAGAGCACTCGGAAAAAAATATATCTACGCCATTGATAACTTTTTCTGCTAAAGTAAAAAAACCGTCCTGAGATAAATGTCCATATATTTTAAAAATTGTAAATACAAATAAAATCCTAAATACAAAATATGTGGTGCTCACGGAAACTTTAAGAAATTATTTACCAAAATAAAATTTAATTACATTTGCGACGCTACATATAATTTTTTTCGAAATAGATTTCTAATAGACTTTTAAAAGGGTACTAGATTATCTGAAAAAAATTGACCCCTGTGATAAACTGTTAAATACAGAAAGAACAATATTTAAAAAAATAATATCTTGATAAATGAAGCAGATATACAAAATCTAAGACAATTTTTTTTTAATGGTCAATAAACTATTTAATAAAAAATAAAAACTATATTTTTGAAAATGTCGCTCTTGATAAAGTTTTTGTAAAAAATGGCCTTTTCTTTTATCCCCTGTAGCACAAAAATAAGAAAAACTTTACTTAAATTGGAATATCCATATGTTTCTAAAAAAAGGTTATCTACAAAACGATAAAAACCGCATTTTTTTAATGCATTTTATTTAGGAATAATAACGATTTAATATTTACCAAAAAAAATCCAGCTGCAGTTGAATTGAGCAGCAGTTTAGTTATTTTATATATTATGTAGACCCTAAATTATATAGACTTAACAACCAACAAATACAGGTAGCCCTCAGTTCATATTATACGGGGTGGTTCATTAAGTGTGCAACAAATGGAAAAAAATTATTTTCAATTTGTCAGAAAATTTTATTCTTCATAAAAGTTGGTGCATGATCCAAAACTGTATTAGCCCTAGTTAGGTTTATTAAAAGTTAAAGGATATACAGAGTACGTCAAAAAATCTAAAAACTGCTTAAGAGTAAAGTACTCTTATTTGTAAAAATGCAGCAAATATTAGATAAAAAAGTTATTTGGATTTAAAAGTACCAACTCATGTTTCAAATTCAAATATATTTTTTTTATATAATTTCTGTATTATACACATTTTCATTGTTCTAACTTTAAAACAAATTTCATCAAATCAAAGTTATCTAACCGCTAACTTCAGGTTTGTTGCAAGGATATTAAATAGGGCCCTAGAATATGCGATTTAATAAGGCAAATATACTATAAGTAATATTGGTTAATTATTCCTTAGTTACATTCTCTTTTTTTTTATAAGGGTACTTTACTCTTAAGCAGTTTTCAATCTTTTTGACATACCCGGTATACCATTAAGCATTTAATAAAACTAACTACTGCTAACATAGTTTGAGACCATGCACCAACTAATAAATACAATTTTTAGACAATAGGCAAATAAGTTTCCCATTTGTTGCACACTTAATGAACCGCACTGTATTTACATTTACAGCAACATCTGAGTTCTGACTATTTACCCCGCCCAGCACCCCCATTCCACCCCTTGGTTCCTTAAGTTTCTTTATCTATCAATTAAATAAAAACTAAATATTTTGGATCCGCATCTCTATAGTTAGACTTAAAGCACTGTTCAAAATCAGTGTACATCCATTATTTTTAGGGAAACATTCTATTTAAAACAAAATAGTGGAAAACAGTGTATAAAACTGTTACCAAAATTATTGATTTGTAAATTTTGAAGGTATCCATTTCATACATATATAGTTTTCTATTTTGCTTGCGAAAAAAAGTTGATTTTTTTGTTGGACCCCCTTCCAGAATCCAAAGCAAATCTTCTTTTGTATTTTTTTCGTGAATTTAATCTAATTTTATTGTCAAATCACAAATTTAGTAAAAATGTCTGCCTTTTTTTTTAATTAGAGTTACCTGAAAATGTTGCGGAATAAAATTATAGAGTAAAAAAAAATTAACTATACCTATAATTTTTTGAAAAATTTAGTAATTTTGCAAAATTTAAAATTTGACATATTGCTGCGATATACGGGGTATATCAAAACGAACGTTTCTATGAATTTTTGCTATTTTGATAGTTCTTAAATTTTCTTTGCGTATTACATTTTGAAATAAGAATGCACTAATGTAAAAAAATAATAATCATGCAGAACTTTGCATAAAGAATAACTTTTTCCGTAAAATTAATAATAAAAAAGTTTTCCATCTGGTGCGAACTTCAATGGACATGCTGTATATTTGGTGTGGGTCTCATGTCCCAGTTTTTTGATATAACCATTTAAAAATAATATCTACGCCCATGCCCTTCACCCCTTATGGTAGACACTGATATATTTTTTTGTATGTTAAAAAATGTCTTTTGATGTAATTTTTAAAAATATATTGATTGGTACAAAAGTTATCATAAAAGAGCAATAATTTTTTTAAACTTCAGTTTTGTAGTTTTAAAACTAAGGCGTTTATGACATATTTTCATAAAAACTTTTTTCTTATTGTTTATTGCAAAATTACCCCTTAAAGTTGGTTGGTAGAGTTACTGGACACCCTGTATATATCTAGATTGAATCTATCTAAATTCAACATGTTCAATCTAGTTCACCTTAAGAGCAAGGACTACCAGCTGATCGCGTCAGTTTTCATAACTCATCAGCCGATGCAGATTTTGCCAAATGTTGCAACAACGTCGGCGGCTGTGTGTGATAAGAGCTTGCTCTGCCTAGCGACCCGTCTTCGCATGATCGTACGCCGCGGACCAACACCGACTTCACGGAAAGCCAATCAACTGTCATCCGACGATAAAAAATGGCAGCATCTCTAGGTTTTCGGTACAGTAGACAAGTATAGTGTTTTTGTCAGTTTTTTTCGTTTTCAACGGTTGTTTTAACCTTTTAATTGTTTTAAGTGGACATAAAGGACGTCTAAAATTGATTTTTGCAACTGTTAGTACAGTGTATGTTTTATTTACCTTTTTTCTTGTGATGTTTGTGTAGTGGTGTATCAACAAGTGGTTGTTTACATCCGGTTAAACCAGTTTTTTTCTAATTAAAACATTGTGTTATTAACTTTTTATTGGCCTAGTGAACTAAAAGGACCCTCTTAGTATAGTGTTGTTTTTGTGATTTTCTTTGAGATTTTTAAACTCAAAAGACGACAGGTTATATACTAAATTTATAGTAAATTTCTGTTTTTTAACAAATTATGAAGTTTTTTGAAAATGCCGTACACTTGTTGTGTGCCTCTTTGTAAGAGTACCAGTGCCAGTAAAGGCCCAACGGTTTCAGTTTTTCTTTTCCCTCAAATGAAGATTTTAAAAACAAATGGATACATGCTATTCGTAGGGAGAATTTTATTCCAACAACACATTCTATAAGGTATAATTGATCCTAATTGTATTTTGTTTAAAAATATAAAGTTGTCTATGTTCTTAGTAGGTTTATAAGTTACATTTTCAAAGTGACGATATAGAACGCAGTACAAAATTTTATACTAATACAGGGGATATTTTGGATGTACCATTGAACAGGCCACGCTTAAAACCAGGTGGGTACCTTTTAATTTTTACTACTAAAGTGTAACACGGAAGAAAAAATAGGTCACTGAATTAATCTTAAATTGTTAAAATGTCTTTATTTTTACAATAAAATTTTTCATTCTAAAACAACGTATAAGTTGCACTGGCAGTTTGGATCCAACTACTCTTATTTCTGCAAACGACAGGGGTGGATTATGCTACTCTAACCATGACGTTGTGATATGTGGAGCTTATATGTATATGACTGTAGAAAAACTAATAACCAAAACATCAGTTTTTTTAAGAGAACAGAACCATAGAGAAATTGTTACAGTTCTGTCTCTTAATAATATTAATGGTGTAGATTAAAATTTATTTTTGGGACATAATTGTCAAAATCATGACACAAATTATATAGTTAAAGAACTTTTATTTAAATTTTCAAATCTATTTTTAAAAAATTTTGCCAAACAAAAAAATGATGTTTTAACTTCCAAAAATAATATGCCTCAATTGAAGCGGATAAAATCTGGCAACAAAAAAGAATAAATAGTTCGCATAACATATTTTTAATGTTTATAAGTTAGTTTATAATATTAGTATTTATTTTCAGATGATACCTGCTCAAGTATGGTGAAAACAAATTTGGTGGGGTTGTGTGATTAGTAATCTAGTTTTAAAGTACATTAGTTTGTCTAGCATTTTATTTTATTTTGTATAAAATTAAGGTTGTTAAAACAATATTATTGTACATTTCTTAATTATAGTACTAATTTGTATTTTTAAAGTTGTCATATCCTTTTGGATTATTATAGACAATAAAGTGAAATAAATAAATAAATACATATCAAGCTCAGAATGTATGTTAAATTTAATTATCTGTTAAATTTTGTGAACATTGTAAGTAAAAAACATAATTTGTATTTAATTGTAATGTTAAATGTACATTAATAATATATTCTACATTCGAAAATATTCGAACAAAACAGATAGAAATATATTGCTAATAATTAAAATATACATTAATAATATATTCTACCTTCGAAAATATTCGAACAAAACAGATAGAAATATATTGCTAATATTTAAAAATTTTCTAGTCTACATGTTTAAAATAAAAGCAGTGTAAAATGTAATGCGAAATTCGACCTAAAAATTAATACTGCTTTGGTAAGTATGTCAATTTCTTTTTCTATAAAGAAATGTTTTTTTTATTGTTTTGTTTAAAGACTAAAATTACTAATTACTGGATTATACACTGCGTCTTGGGAAAAAGTTCAGTCAACATGCAGTTATCAAATTTTATTATTTTTTAAATCCTATATGAGATATGTCAAAAAATATAAATTTTGTTCCAACAGTAAAGTACCATAGAATTTAATATCAAAATTTTTTATTTTATTTAAAAAAGTAAAAAAAAGACGTACAAATATGCAGTTACAGCAGTTAAGTATATAAATTCCTTCCATATAAATTATTATTACTTTTCTGGCGGATACAACTTTAGCGTTTTTCACCAAATCTGAATGTTATGCTTAATTGCTGTAATTTCATATTTGTACATGCTCATTAATTCTGAACAACTTTATTTAATAGCACTTTCTGCTTTTGTCAAAAATTAAGGTACTTTACTCTTGAACAAAATTCTATTTTTTAACATATCTCGTATAAGACTAAAAAAATTAAAATTTAATAATTGCATATTAAGTTTTAGACCATGCAGAACTTTGTATAAAGAATTTTTTTCCGAAAATGAATATTAAAAAGTTTTCCATATGGTTTCAACTTTATCAGACACACTGTATAATATGTAATATTTTACTATTAAATATCATAAAAAAATATTTTGATTACGATAAACATGCCCAATAACAAATATTTAAGTACTAAGGAACGACAGTTTATTATACACTACTTGACTAGTAGCGCCGCCATATTGGATGTAGTTGATAGGCTTTCTGTGGAGTCAAAGAGAATAGACAAGGATAGAGGATCAATCGCCGTTTCGAAAAGTGGCACAATTTGAAGAGAGGGTCTGCGGGATGGCAGGGCATGCGCATACGCACTCCCAATGTCAAAATCGGCGGTATATTCAAAAACATTGATTTATTGAGTAAATATACATAAAACATTAATAAAAAGTGTAAAATGTGGTTTATACTGAAATTTATTAATATTTTAATGACTAAATATTGGTAATTTAGTGCTAATGGTGTATTAAAATCTATTTGGTAGAAGACTATTTTTTTCTTAGATTGGAATAGGTTAATGTGGAAAAATGTATAGGTATAAATTTTAGGGAAATGAGAACTAAAAATAAAAATCTAAATAGAATTATTCCTTGAAAATTAAACTTTTATTGCGAGATTACTTATTTAGCATAAAAAATTGTACTAAATGTAAAAGAAGTGTATAATTTTAAGAAATATATGAAAATAGCATGCTCAAACTTACCAACCAAATAAATTTTAGCTTTATGTTGATCCTATTTAGTTGAAAGGTATTATAGTCTATAAGTTAATATTACCTACTTATACTAAGAAAAGCGTAGTAGGATTTCAGTTTCCATAGGCCACTGTGCTTGGTCCATTTTATTCGATATCTACATACTTGTTTTTTAGGTATGAGGAAGCAGATAAGATTGTAGGTTTTAATTAACAATGAAAATTTAAGTTTCCACATTACTGGATACTTATTGTGAAATAAAATACTTTTGTAATAGAAGCTCGAAAATGCTCGTTATTGCAGAAAAAAATCCTAATCCTAAACATCTTTTTTCCACAAATTTCCTCTTAATATAAATTTTTATTTTTTAAGATCTTTCATATACCTACCACTGAAAACAATTAATATCAAATGGTTAAATTTTTTCGTAAAATTAATAATAAGTTTGCCTTATGGTATGAACTTAAGTAGACACACTCTATATCTTGGTTTGTACCTTAACTGGGTCAGTTATTAAGTTTTTTAAGTGTTTAGGCTTTAGGCCTTTTTATTTTTTCGCTTTAGTATAATTTTTATCACTATTAATACTTTTTAAACTGATCATTTGTCTGTCTTTTACAGTTCAAGCAAATTTTTTAAATAGAGAGTGACGCACACAGAAATCCTCTATTGGTTCATTGTGCTTTTACCTCCAGCAAGATATTCATTAAATATATTTTACGGATGTATATAAAATATTAATGTATATAATGTTTTGTTACATAAATTAATCCTATATAAAGTGTTAATTTGTTTTTATTAAAAAAAAACAACGTAAATAATTTAGAAAATAATTTATTAAAAAACCCATAAATTTCCACAAATTTTCAATAATTTATATCTATAACACAGGTCACACGTAAAATCAAACCGAATAAAACACAAAACAAATATACAGCCACAACAATCACAAAACATCAGCCATATTGAACATGTGAAAGTCAAGAGTTTTGACATTTATAACAGCCAATAGCAAGCCGGAAAAACAACCTCCCATGCGCATGACGAGTAATCCCGCTGTGTTAAGTTAACCATCAAACCGGTGAAAGTTCGCAAGATATTTGGCTGATAGTATTGATTCAGACACCAAAATGTTACGTAAAAAGTGCGTACTGAAACAAAAAATTATAAATAAATCCATACTTTTAACCAAGCACGTCCCTTTTACCAACGTTAAGCAAGAATAAAATAAAACTTTGACGAGCTCTTTTGGTCGCTGAACACAATCACCAGTCGCAGGTGTGTGCCATTTCTTAATTGGTGGGGGTAAATCAACTGTTTCTCTCCCCTTCTCCATGCTCCTTGTGTGGAGTCGGTGTTACGCGGACACAATGCGGACGCTACCAAACTGGACAGAATACTTATATAAAAACCTATATGATTACCAGAGGGTCTTTCCAGTGACGAAAATTTTTGTGCGTCACGCTCCAGGGCTTGAAGCTCTTGAACTGCTCTTAAAAGTTAGTCACTGGAACGCATCCTTAGACAAGGAAAGAAAGATACTTTAGGAAATTTTAAAATTTCGTTGTTTTTAACCTTTCTTGGCTTTATAATAATAATCTCTTTTTAATATCTAATTCCATTTTAAATAAATAATTTTAAAAAATCCATCCTTAATCATAAAAAAACACGTTTGAAGCACAAAAACCAAAAGAGGGGTTGGTGCATGAGGGGCAAGGGGAAAGAAAAACGGAGTAGCTCAGGTGCATAACACTTTCCGTCACTGGAACGCCATAAAGTAGAACGAAATGCTCCTGAGCTACTCGGGAGCGCTCTATTTGCGTCACTGGAACGCCACTCAGATATAAAAACAATTTTTAACCTGTTTTGTCACTGTTAGGAACCTAATACCTAAGTTATAAAATGTCATGTAAACTCTTATTAAAATAGGTTTAGAGCTTACCCTAAAGAAAATTTTAATTCGGTAGTTTATAATTTATCTTATATGGGCTATTGATTATATACTTAAAATAAGAACTTGACACGGTATCTCCAGAGAGTATAAAAAGAGCAAAAACCGGGGCCGGTTGAGATCGGCACCTTCGAGAGGTAACAAGTCCGATCTGGGGCTCCGGTGGGTACCTGGAGGGGTTCCATCGTGAACATTGGTCTAGGTAGACCTGGGGATTATAAGGTTATGGAAGTCATCGTCGAAGGTTAAGAGTGACTTGGGGGTTTTTAATAGTTTTATTGGGTATTGAGGCTTGGAGTAGCCTGTGGAGATACCGTTATTAAATAGTATCGAGGTGACTTGCATGGTTAACCAGAACGCTGGTTAAACGAGGATTAGAAAGAAGAAGAAGTAGTTTTATTTGTGTTTATTTTTGCAATTTTAGGAGGAAGGGGGCCTGCCGCTACAAAGGTAGCTGGCAGAGGCAAGTGGAGCTGCCGCTAAGTAGCTTAGCTGGTGGAGGGTAAAACTGCCGCTACAGGGTAACCAGTAGCAGGTGGTAGCGTAACAAAGTGCCACTACGCACGTCGTCGTAGCCGACGCCCAAGAAACTTAGAGTGCGGAGTCTGACCACCTGTGGAGAGACCAATACCAACTTTAGTGAAGCGCTACGGCGAAAAAAGCTTTGACCGTCATGAAATCAAGAGGTTAGGTTAGTGGGCATCACTACTTACCTGAAGGAACCGAAAATCCCGGGTTCAACGGACGGTCACCAGGAGAAAGTCCAGGTGTGGACTTGTAAGAATTTGAATACTTAACTTGGGACACCTAGGTAAAGGTAGAAAGCAAACCAGACGTTGACCGCTGGTTCTGCTTCGTGGAGTTAATAAAGGGAAGGATAACAAGGACAGTGACATCGGAAAATTGGAGATTGACCAACGGTCACTTCGAATTTTCACCATTTCGGACTTAGAAAAGCTGACCGCGCACCAGGTTCAGAACCTGTAGGAAGTTACTCAGGAAGTAGGAAGTGATTGGACCTGAAACAAATTTTGGGGAGCTAGGGAAAGGTGTCCCCTAACCACTGATACCGGGAAATCATCATTCGGAAAACGGTCAGCCGGGGAAACTTTGAAACAAAACGGAACTTACAAGGACCCCCGTTAAGCGCGTCCTAACACCGCTTAGACCTGGGGATAAACTAGAAACAGACACAAGGACCCAATTGAGTGAGGCTAGAGGTACCGTGGGTGCCGGTACGGTACACCAGTCCAACTACACCTAACACGCATCCGAAGCTACAGGAAGAGCTAGAACGGGAAACAGGCAAGGGTGCAATCCCTTGTATCCCTACGGTCGGGATACCTGGAACTACGGCCCCTAGGGGGAATTAGAGGCACGCTTGGATAACAAAGTACAACGTTAAAGGGGTTTTATTGTTTTATATGATCAATGGACCCCGACATATGAAAAAACTGCCTATTACTTATAGAATCACTTTTCACTTCTAAACAATTTTCTTGTTTTTATATTGTGCTCGTGTCATTACATTCATAATCCCATTTACTTTATCATTCATACTTTTTAACTCATCAACATTTATACACACACGCGATAGAGCATCTGAAGTTACATTCTCAGAACCCGGCACATAATAAACAGAAAATTGGTTTTCTTCTAGAATTAATCTAAACTTGGTTAGTCGACTAGATGGATTAGTCATATTAAATAAATATATTAATGGTTTGTGGTCAGTTAATATTTTAAACTTTTTGCCAAATAAGTATGGACGAAAATGTTTTACCGCCCACACTATCGCTATTCTTTTTCTATTGCGCAATAATTTTCTCAGCACTATTTAGATGACCTTTGCATTTTTCTGTTGTAGTAACAAATTATGCTGTTTATATGACTGGATCTTTCTACCAGTCTCTGATAAAAGCTAAAAATAACAAAAAATTGGAACCAAAACAATATAAATACCTATAGGGTTATTTGAACATACCTTTTTGGTACCTTACTTCTTGATAAAGAACACAGTTACTAGGTAATATTCCACATCATGTTCAACATGTTGTTTACAAAGCAAAATATTATTTTAATATTGATAATAAAATAGAAATAATATAATATACTTTTTAAACTGTAAAGTAAGGTTAAGTGGAATCACATGTTCACTATTTACTTTGGCAATTCTTTGGTGTATTGTGGGTTGTCTCTTTTGCAAATTTCACCTAGTTTCTACCGTTAGATTTACACCATTAGTGGATCAGTTTATTTTAGTTTTAACTTTAGAGTTCAAATCTTAATTGTGTAGCAGGTTTTAATATTTATGTGTTTGAATGAGATAAAAAGTATACTTGACTTTGACAAATGTGTCATATTTTAATGCAGTGTTGTCGGCCAATTTGTGAAGTTGGCTATGCACGAACGAATACCTTATTGTTTTCATAAGAGCCTAGAGGAAATAAAGAAAAACTAATAAAACGCAAACAAAAAGGCGCTTATGAATAGTGGAATTGAGCCCCTGAAACTGTTTGTGATGTTAATAAAATACAATAATTTGTGTTTAATCCCCGTTAATTAATATTTTACATTTATTTTTATATTAATTTTAATGTTAGCATCCAGTACGGACCAAATATGATACTTTTTCTTATTGTTCGGGTTATTTTTGTTATCAATATAGACACTAAGGTACTTCATGTGACCTGGACCGCCCTCACATCTATCACTGCATATTTTTCTCGTGAACCGTACGGTCGCGCGCATATTGGGCATATCGAGACTAAATTAAAATTAAAATGGAATGGCTGTATGCACGTAGGTAGACAGGGAAAAACAGAGGAGACTTTGTGTTTCGTGCAAATTTTTTTAATTCTAAAATAGCGTAGTAGAGCGCTTTCGGCCTATGGCCATCTTTAGTGCTACTTGTCAGGTTATGCACAGGAGAAAATCTTTGGACAACATAACAGGCCCTCGGCAATAAAATCGTTACATTGAACAAACAATTAAAATATTTTAAACTTTTACAAACGAATAAATTCACATCTCAAAAACTGAACAGTCACGCCATGATGACGATTTTGCACGAAATACAAAGTCTCCTCTGGTTTTCCCCATATCGAGACTACGCTTTCCCTTTAGTGCAATTTTCCCGCCCACAGTGGTAAGTATTTTAGTGTCCCGCTTTAATTTTTTTTTTTTTGGCGGATATATACAGCCCGCATTTTATATTGTCTTTTGGATGCTAAAAGATTACTTCATTTTTTATAATATTTATAAACCCTTTTCTTGAATGTATACAAAAAGAAAGACCTTTTTGAACCAAATAGAGCCCACTTTTCTCTTAAATTATTAAGCTACATTTAAACAATTTCATTATGTAAATATTAAATTTTAAAGATTAGTCGATTGGTAAAAAGTACATTATTAATATTAACGTCATTTAATATGTTGTTTTTTCGAATTACTTGATTTTTTGAGAGTTAATTAATAGTTTTGTTGCTTTACTAAGAACTAACTAACAAAGAATAATTTACATATAAGACTAGATCATAAAATGTTTTAAATATCGTTACCCTAATTCGCAAACCTCATATCTCCATAATCGAACATTTTAAAAGAGATAAGGTTATATTGTTATAACTGGAGGTATTATACCGGACCGGGTGGTGCGTCGCCGAGCGGAACGTAGGCAATCCCATGTAAATTTTAAGGAGGGTTATTATTGGCTCCCCTGTACATTTTACAGAAAAAAATGTAAGATAACTTTATGAAAAGACCAATTTGACAAACCGTCGTACCAAGTTTCAAAAAATTTTAATAAGCAAATCTTGAATTATTTAATTAAATTTAATTGCAAAATTACCAAATTCTCGGTTTATGTAAAACCAAACAGGTACCTGTAAAATAAATGTTGTCACTTAGTTCCAGAGCTAGTAAACCCTTCGAATAACGTTTTACCTGTAAGGCTGGAAATTTGTATAGTGATGAGTCATAGCATGCTAAGTACGACAATCATCGCCTGGCAAACATCAGCCCTGCACATCATCACATCATATCTTTGAAAGAAAAAAGAAACTTAGCGCTGTAAGCTTGAAATTTTTCTAGAATTTAGGTAGTTCATTCATAGTGAGGTTGAAAAAAATGACCGGCGTATTCGATGAGCACAAGTACCTGCCAGGCGAACTGAAAGGTGTGGTATACAGTGCATATCTTTAATGTCTCGCTTTTATTTTTTATACAGATCAATTAAAAAAATTGAAATTTGGGTTATGAAATTAATGCATAAATATTATATTTTAGAAAAAAATTGGCAAATAAAAATTTCAAAACGGCGGCTGGATGCTATCTTGGGAAAAAAGTTAAATGGAAAGGGAGGTCTTGTGGTACATTATTTTAAAGCTCCTGACGGGTAATATAAAGTTAATACCTTCACCTAATACAAAATAGCGTTACTTTAAAAATTACTTACTTAATTAGTAGGCTATTACCGCCACTTTGTATTAATTGAAGGTATTGACGTTATATTCTAGGGTTAAAAAGTACTCGTTAGGAGCTTTAAAATGATGTGCCACAGGACCCCCTTTCCATTTAACCTTTTTTTGAAGATAGCGTCCAGTCGCCATCTTGAAATTTTCATCTGTCAATTTCACTCTAAAATATAGTATTTATCTATGAATTTCATATCCCAAAGTTTAACCTGGGATAACGATAAATTAGGGTAACGATATTTAGAACTTTATACTTACCACCAAAATTTAACGTAAGTAGATGTATTCCACCAGGATTAGCTTTGCAGATAGAACGGAGCTCGCTCAATAGAGATTCTAGGCATGAAATTATTTGGGATTCAGCCTAAAAATTAAAAAAGTTTCGCTATTACAAGCGTTTTTTTTATTATTAAAATAAATAGTCTGAACTTGCTCTCTCGTTAAGAACTACTAAAATTTCAGACAAGTTTATTCGGGTCATTTTAATTAGACAATGACGTAAGAAAAGACCCATAAAGAAAAGGAGTCCCAATGGATCAGTTTCATTTGTAACCATGGTTACTGAATTTTTAGTCCAATCCAATACCTATTGGTTAACTTATTTTGCTTTCGCTATTCTCAAATATAGATTGCTCGACTATAGCATTTTCGAATCGAATAATAAGTAAATGTAAGCCTTAACCGGGGTACAGAAGGTCATGCAAAACTGTCACTTTTGCATGAAAAATCAATGTATTTTGTAATAATACACGGCTACATTTGCGCACGAATCGGCTTTTCATGCAAATGTGACTATTTTGTATGTCCGTCTGTACCCTGGTTTAGAAAATCGTAAATCTTACCTCATTTTGTTTCATACTGCACAATTCCATTAAAAGAGACAAAGGCACTGCTGTTTTATTCACAATCATCTGTTCCATGTTATATAACAACTGATATAAATAACTTCTCGGGTCCATGTTGTCCTCGGCCTCTTTGGGGCTCGGTACAGATGGAATTCCAGGAGCTATACCTATTACAAATACAGGGTGTTTTAGGTTTTAAGAAGAACACTCTAAATAAACGTTGAAAAAAACCTATGTCCTAAAGGGCTTAACTTGTAAGAAACAGGGTGGCACAATTTTTAAAAATTATTCTTTCATTTATTGATATCTGTGATACCACTTCAAATATCTTTATGCAATTTGCTACTCAGCCACTACGCATTTAGGGGTATTTTCTGATCTTTTTATATCTTCCAGTGGCATTTAACCTGAATTGGAATTAATTTTTAAAAAATGGTTCGCCACTGCATTTTATCGAAACAAAAATTATTTTATAATTTTTATTCACGGAAGTCGCCGACGCCTAACGATGCCACTGAGCAGAGATTGTATTAAATTAAAAATGCGTAAAGTATTTTTTCTACTCGCGTGCACAAAGCAGTTACGTTGCGCATAGGTTTGCGTTCACAAAATTGAACTTAGAAAATGTTTGTAATTGGTTTTTAGGACAACAAAATATAAAATTGACAAATCCTGTTATATAGTTCATGCCAGGAATGTTGAGTGTTTTTGCATACCTATAAACGCACGACGGTTTGAAAATTGCGCCAATCCGCAGTTTCGGATTTACGCAATAGGCATTATACGGCGCAAATTGTCTTTTGCGCACTAAGGCATCGCTTCGTTCGTCTAAGTCATATATGGGCAACCGCCGGTCCGCTGTATGATTTGATCAGCACGCGACAAGACATTTCATAAATCTAATTAAAAAGAAAATTACACTACTTACGCAAACTCACGAAAGAGTAATGCACAACAAAATATTATTTTGTCTAAAGTCATTGGGATTAAATAAGAGAAATTATTTCATACCTTGACGCTTTAATAGCTGTAAATTGGAAAATTAGTTGTGTATGTGCCTACAATAGGCCAGCGTTTTTGCGTTGATGGTAAACAAAGCAGCGCGGTATGATAAAGAGTTTTTTTGTAATAAAAAAAGTGGCGGTATTTAGTTTGAGTTTTTATAATTTCTCTTATTTGATCAACGACCATATTTTTGTCTAGTGTAAAACAGTTGGCAAGAAATAATCTTTTGTTGTGCCCTACTCTTTGATGATCGCCGCCGCTCGACTTGCTCGCTCACTTGATTCTGTGAGTTTGAGTAAGTAGTGTAATTAATTTATAGTTCCTATATGGTGGGTAGCTCGAACTTTGGTTCAGTTTTATCTGAGCTAATAAAGTGATAACTTCGACAAGCAAAATCATAGCAAACTACTCTAGTGCCCTCTATTTGCTTTGTAACTATCGCATAAAATCATGAACTCAATTAAAATGTAGTACTTTTAAACGCGGCTTGCGAACGTATTTGCACACTAATGTTTGGCCCGCAACATGTTAAAGGTTGCCCATACCTGGGATACTATGGGAACGGCCAGACTGAAGACGCGCAAGCAAGCGATTTTTCGCAATGCGAGGCTGCATGTTAATTTTTGCCCGCCCGCTGGGTGTTGGTGTGGCCACTTTCATTTACGCATTAGGTTTTGAAAAATTCGTTTGCAAAAGAATTATTTTGTGCACTTGTTAGAAAAAATCATATCTTAATAAGTTTTACCAACATTGTTTTATTCTTACCTAATAGGCCTTGCCCAGGAGGTCTACTTTTAATAGCAGCTGTTGCGAGGGCATATGACAACACTGCAGCATCGTAGGCTTCCATTTTCAGGTTTTTCGAAGAGCTGCAAATAAATTCGCTACAATGCATTTTGTGACACTTGCAGAGTATCAAAATATCTACTCAGTTAAAAGTGCACAACAGCTACAATATGGTGCTAAAAAGAACAAAAAGGGGTTTAAATTCAGACAGGGTCCACTCGGTTGCCACTAATTTTGTATATCAAATCCAGTTTTTTTTCTTGATCAAACTAATAATGTATGTAACAAGTGTATAAAGTGATACTTTTTTTTACTAATGGCAATTCCATAAGTAAAAAAATCACTTTATGCATGTGTTGCATGATGTATTTTTCTACGACCGCATAAATTTTCGATAATTTCAATTAGGTTTATCAACAAACTAATAAATTTTAAATTTAGCGAAGTATGAATTAAAAGAAGTAATAGCGGAATTTATGGTAACTTGATATTTGGTTCAGTTGATGTCGCGTTTGCTATTGCATAAATGCATATTAAAATAAATTCTAAGAGGCATGGGTACAAAACGCTATAATTAAAAGTGTAGGCGTAAAAAAACTTTTAATGTACTATTCTAAAATGAAGAACTTTGTTTTCAAAATAAAGATCAAATATCGGCATTTTTTTGTAACGGTCGTAGAAAAATCCATCAAACTAAAAAAAATAAAGTACGCGTTTTAAGGTTATTTGAGTTTTTTGATGTTGTGTAAAGAGAAAAGTTAACTTTTGGATGGGCAGCTTAAATTTCCAGTGCTGTTAATGACTTTCCATAACCTTTTGTAGAGGTTAAGGATATTTTTCAATATATTTTATAGTCCCAAATTTTCTGACAAATACAGGATTTCCAAGTTGGTGGCAACCCTGCTTTAAGTCTGCAAACATGTAAAAATAATATTTAAGATGTATAGGGTGGTGCCTTTTCGTTGACCTTGCAGGGTATAACAAAAACTAAGACAGAAAAAATTGATTGCGCAATTACATTTTTTTCTATCTCTAATATCAAGCGAGTTCCAAGTGCCTGGCCAAATTGAAAAACACTCTGTATCTCCAAAACGAATCAAGTTAGCCACAATTTACTTTTATTGAATTTGTTCCATCTCGTATTAGTTGTCGCTATACCCTGCAAGGTCAACGAAAAGGCGCCACCCTGTACTACCTGTAAAACAATATATTTGCACGTTTTACACAAAAATTGACCTGTTACATTTTAAGACAAAAATTGTTGGTAAACTGCAATTTGCTATCTTGCACAGTTTACTCGATACAGTGTTTTTCAATTTCTAGCATTTAATTAAATTCCTCTATATTTTGAGAGTCTTAAAATCGTCAAAACATTACAAAGGTATAATATACAGTCCGTGTATAAAGTCAGGATCCCCTCCTTTTGAATTGTTTGGCATTTTTCATGAAAATTTAAGGAATTTAGAAAAGTAACAGAAACCAAATTTTATCAAGAAATGACAGATATAAATTTCAAACTGAAAGTTGTGCGTCATTATGGAGTAAAAATAAATGGAAATAGGGGTCTTATGGCACACCATTTTAAAGTTCCTGACGAGTAGTTTATAACCCAAAAATATAAAGTCAATACCATTATTCACTACAAACTGACGGTACTTTAATAATAATTACCTGATTTTGATCGCCATATTTCCGAGACTAATAAAGTTAGAAATAGCTGATTCTTAAAAATAATCGAAATTGATGTCATTATTAACTAAAATCATAAAAGTCCCAACTTATTGTTTTTTATCTCATTATATATATTACATACATACATTATATTTTCATCACAAGTTTAAAGTTTCAAAAATGCGATTGGAAATATTTTTAAATATAATTTAAAATTTGTTCCAGAAAAATCCATTATTTTCTCATCGTTTTGAAAAGGTGTGATTGGCGCGAAATTTAAAGACTTATTGAGCTCAATTGAATTTTTTTTGTAGTTGGCAGCATTGACTTCGACAACATTAACTGTAGTGGCCTTTTGAATAAAAGATGTGTTGTTTAAACAAATTTGATAACAAGCTTTTTAAATATAACATTAAAAAAACTATAGATACTATACATAATGTGCTATTTTCTTAGATTTTTTTAATGGTAATATTAATATACAGGAGAGACAAAAAGTATATATTTTTTTAATGACGCACCCTGTATATTATATCACTATTAAAAAGATATTTAAAAGACCTTTAAGAAAATACCACATTAAGTATATCTAACTTTATTGGTTTTTATATTAGTTTAGAAAATATGGCCATCCAAATCAAGTATTTAGGTAAATTCAAAAGTACCATCACTTTGTAGTAGGTAAAGGTATTTACTTTATTTTCTAAGGTTATAAAGTACTCGTCATGAGCTTTAAATGATGTGTCACAAGATCACCCTTTCTATTTTTTTTCAAAATAGCGCCCAATTCTCAGTTTGACATTTATGTATATCTGTCATTTCTTGCCTACAATTTGGTTTATGTTGTCTTACCAAAGTTCTGAAATTTTCAAGAAAAATACCGAATAAATCTAAATTTAGGAAGGGAGATGTCCTGACTTTAGACACTCATTATAGTTTAGACGCAAGGGCTTTCCTTCAATAATGTTATTTAGGTAAGCATAGTTTAATCAATATATGAATCGTTTCTTTGGTTCTTTAAAAACGCACAACTTAACCTATCCTAACTTTATAAGTTTAAGAATTCTTGCTTTCACAAATAAAAGTGTTACTGCTATCAACACTAAAAAGCAAGATAAACGATTTCTTTCGTTTATTCAACCTATACACAGACAGGTTTTAAGCAACAGTGTTTCATGCAAAATGCATGCACCTTGGATTTTTCTTAAACCAGAGAAAAGCACACCAGCTCCACCTACCGTGTATTAATAAAGGTAACAAATTCTGGCCTATATTAATTTGATATCCTGTCTCAAATAATATTAAACACTTTATAGCCATTAAATAAACTACATTAACTAAAAGAAAAAGAAAAGAAAAAAACACAAAAATAAAATAAATAATCCCATTTATTCCTATAAAAGAAACAAAAGAAAAATTACAGATTTAAATAAAACAATTTATTGACTAAACTATATCTATAATAACTTACAGATATTTACAAATAATAAACTCGTTTATATTTAGTATATTATTCTAAATGATTTATTACAAAATATACAGCTAAATTCGTTTAAAAATTTAATTGATTTTTAGGCCTTTAAGCTAAAGGCACAATATTATAACAAAATTACTTGATTACTCACAATAAAACCATTTTTTGGTAGGTACATTCTTAAATACCTAATAGGAATATTTACAATACTTAATTAATTATTATTTGTATTAAAAATTAGATCAATAATTTTATTTTACAAAACTTATTTTAGCACCATTTTTGTTTGTCTTCGCCGGCATTTACCCCTTTATAGTGTTACATTGGTTAATCTTTAGCAGCTTCTTAGTTTTTATCTATTTGCAGCTGGTTTTGCATATTTTTTGTAAATTACATAACATTGCTTATAAAGAAAAAATATCCAAGTATGGTGACAATTTCAAATAAAGCATAGAAAGCTTAAATAAAAAAAATGTGGCTCAAAACATTTAATCTTTATGGTTTTTACTGCAAAATGGAAAGTTACAGATGCTATACACTTTGTGCCAGTTAAGAATTACAATGGGCAAGTTTTGTTAGTGCGTGGAAATGAGATGGTTTCAAGGGAGACTACATTTGCTTCACCCTTCATGTAGAACTAGCATCATGAAAAGTTCGGATGCATGTGATCTTTGCCTAATTTCTACTTGCTAATGTTAAACACACTAAAACTCAATTGATATTATGACGCTGACATAACGTGTATATGTACGAATTTATTTACTGAATGCTGAATGGGAAAATATTTATGACTTTTCTCCTATTTAAAAAATATAAAGTTGTATTTAGTTCGCAATTTAAAAAAAAATCTTGAACAGGGCCATCCATTCAACTTGACCTATTTCAAATGTAAAATAAATTAATAATAAATGACAAATAATTACAATAAAATACAAGTACTTTCTACCGGGTAATGCGTCGCCGGGAAGAACATATGAAATCCCATGTAAATTTTAAGGGTTAATTTATTGGCTCCCTTGTACATTTTACAGAAAAAATGTAAGATAACTTTTTGAAGAGACCTATCTGGCAAACCCTTGTGCCAAGTTTCAAAAAATTTTAAAAAGGAAATCTGGAACTATTCAATTAAATGTAATTGCAAAATTACCAAATTTTCGGTTTCGGTAAAACCAAACGGGCACCTGTAAAATGAAGTAAATTTGCAAGAACATTTAATTAAATAATTCAATATTCGCTCATTAATTTTTTTTTAAACTTGGAACGAGGGTTTGTCAGACCGGTCTCTTCAAAAAGTTATCTTACATTTATCTGTAAAATGTACAGGGAAGCCAATAAATTAACCCTTAAAAATTACATGGAATTTCATATGTTCGGCTCGGCGCCGCCCCACCCGGTATAAAAAGGCAGTCCATTTTAAAATCGTTTCAAAATAAATTAAGATTAATATAAATAAAAAGCATGCTTCTAAGGTGACTAGCAAACGGTTCGCCACGTATAAACAAGAAAACAAATTTTGATAATTAAATTTATTACATAAAAATATCAGAAAAAAAAATAAAAAGCAAAAAGCGCCTATGGTTACTGAGAAATTGCAACTAAAAATGCAGACTTTCATTTCTTATGTCCATTTTTTAAAACTAAAATTTTATCATCTTTTTTTTGAGAAATTAATAGCAAAAAATTGGCGAGTATAATAAAAATAGGTTAAAAAGCATTTTTGCTTTAAAAAATTACAAAAGATTAAGCAATAATATAAAATCAAACTAAAAATTAACCAATGACACAAGAAAATTGGGATTATTATTTTTTTCTATGAGCCACTACTAGCATTACTTGAGTAAATGAAAAAAAAACTAATGCTTAACAGTTAGGAAGGTAAAATAATATACAAAGATCAAAATGAAATGCATGGTAAAAAAAAATACAAAAAGTACCTTTTCCATTTTAAATACTACTTCTATAAGAGTTGTTAGTGCTGGAAATGCGTTTAAGGAAAATTTTTCGATCACCGATTTTTTTAAATGTTATTTCCCTGATGCCAAATTATTAAAACAGACGTAAATATCATGATGACTTGCTATACTTGGCAATGCTGTGTCGTATGTAAAAAAAAAAATATTTTTATTTTTATACAGTGTATTCCAGGATTGCCGTTACAGGAGAACAAATGGACCAGAAGTTTTTGAATTTTAAAACAGTATTTTGGGAAAACTGATTGCCAATGTTCCAAAACTAATAAATACTTTACTCTAATTAAATTATAACTAAAAATATGAAAAAATGATTGGGAGTAAAGTACCTTTATCTTTAAAAATAGTATAAAATTATATGGGTAAATGTTGTAAAGAATTAAATTTTATGTCAACATTTAATGTTAAAAACTTAAAATAAGAAAACCATTTTTGTTATTTTTGTACATTACGCATTAACACTTCTTGAGGAAGCAAATTTTTAAAAATCTTTAAAATAATCACATTTTATTTTAAATTTTTCTCCCTTTTGTTCATTTTTTAAGTTGTAATTCGTAATGTAAAAAATTAACAAAAACATTTTTCTTTCAACTCAACGACGCTTTTTCTTTAAATTTTAACATAAAATTCAATTATCTTTAATATTTACTTATACAAATTTGTTCTATTAAAAAAAAATACTTTTCTACTGAACATATTTCACAGTTTTAGTTGTAACTCTGCCTGTATAACACCAATAGAAGTAAAACTTTGTACTTATTAGTTATGGACCATGCGACCAGTTTTCCCAAAATGTCGTTTTAAAATGCAAATATTTTTGCTTGTATTTTTTATTAAAAAATTACTTTATAAGCACAGATAAAATAAGACAAGGTGTAATTATAAAGAATTACAATCTGGCAACAAGAAAACCTTCAAACTTCCTATAATCAATATCTTTAGAACTTATATAAAAAAATAGGTTTTTTAAAATTACTTAATAGGATAGGTAAACAAAATTGATTGCATTGAAGATGATGCATTTCCTATAAAAACCAAAGATACCGACCCAGACCCATTCCTTAAACTTAATAAACTTAAGTCGCGTAATAAACGTCCATAAAATATCACACTTTAGATCATTTTATTTTACCTACGTCACGATTTATCTGTCAACAAATCATAAGTTAACTCCAAATCACATTGATAATTCTTTTCCCACTTTTCAAAATTTGTCCTAGATTTTTAGATCATATAATATAGAAATATTCTCCATCTAAAGTATCAGTAAAACTATCGACTTGCTAACAACTAAACTACCTATGGTATATTTAAATTTAAAATACAGTGCCAAAAGAACTTCTTTAAGACGTAAAACTCATTTAATAAAGTCCATCCCAACTTACTGGCCACGAGGTTCTTTCTCACTTGGAGTAGTTTATCGTGTCTGCATTTTGAATTTAAATAAACTATAGAACAGGCCATAATACATCACACAATTAATTCGTGCATGAGTCTACCAATACCAACTCAGCGACATTGCATCCTAGGAACAAGACACGGCTTCGTAAAGAACAGTAAGTCGTTTAACTCACCCTCCTTCGTTCTCCTCCGGCTTTCCCCCAACTTTGTCGGGCCGTGGGAGCAGGGCCGGTTTGCCGGGCGGTAAATTCTGCATCGATTCTTGTTGCTCTCGGATTTGTCGTTTGCGTTTCTTGCTCCAGAGTTCGTGGCAGTCTTGCCAGGTCGGAAGTTCGGGAGCTTGAATTCTAAAAAAAGTAATTTGTGTAACAAGGGTAAAAAAGATAATTTTTTTTTACGAATGAGAGTTTGACATCACGGGCCGTTAGGCAGTTTCATGATCAACGCGTATGCACTTACCAGAACTAAAAAGATAGAAAAAACTTCTTTAAGTTTCAAAGCATTTTATCTATTGTCTTTAAACAAAACAAATAAACATCAAAAAGTTGATTAAAAGATAAAAGGAAAAACCCTGTATATTATGTCACCATTAAAAAGTTCTTTAAATAAGCTTTAAAAAATATAAGATTTTATATCTCTATCTTTAATAGTGTCGGAAATATGACCACTTAAATCTAAAAAATGGTAGATATTTATAATTTCCCTACTGTACCTGCGGCACCAAGCTTAGTACTTACAACTTAGACCTGTAGATATAATGTGGTATTTATTTAAAGCTTTTTAAATACTTTTTTAAAGGTGACAATATATAGGGTGGATGGTAATTGTTTGGGTACATGCCAAAAATTAAATTAAAAAGTACCAAAAACCAAAAAAATTTAAACAAGTAAAAAGATAATTAAAAATCGACGTTTCGGTGGCAAGTCTTTAATTAATAAAAATAAAAATTAACTATTATAACGGTTTTAAATTTTGAAATGTTTATCTTTTTTATATACAGGGTGCTCCATTAAAAAAAAAAGTTTACTTATTAATTTTTCTTAACTTTTTGATATTCATTTGATTGTTTTGTTAAGCTTACAAGATAAAAGATAAAAAACTATGAAAATTTTATACAAGAATTTTTTAGTTTTAGTTATCATTGTAAGTCGGTGCTAAAACATAAATAAAAACCCTGTACAGGGTGTTTCATTTTCCATGGTTTTACAAAGTGTCTCAAAAATCAATCAATCAAATTTATTCATGTAAATATACATATGTACTTACAGTCGTCACAATAAAATAGTAATATAAAATTAGGATAAATAATTACATACCATATAATGACATCTAAAATTCGACTACTAACAATTAAGAGGATGCCGCAGCACGTTAAATTGAGCTAAAACGCAATTCGCTGCCGTTTTTTAAATATTTGTTCGGGAAGAAAGTTGTATATAGAAAAGTTTTTAAAATGATCCAAAGATTATCGGAAAGTTGGTAATTTCTATGGTTTTTTAATTTTGGGAAATTTTATGTGTTAATTATTAATATTACCAAAAATCAATTAACTTTCCGATAATCTTTGGATCATTTAAAGAAACTTTTCTATATACAACTTTTTTCTAAAACAAATACTTTAAAAACGGCAGCGAATCGCGTTTTAGCTCATTTAACGTGCTACGGTATCCTCTTAAAATCTTTATTGAAAAACAAATAATATTTGCAAGACACAGCATTACATATTTGACGTATCAAAATTTAAAGACTCTTGATGGGTGTAGAAAGCATTTTCTGATAAGAATCTTCTTATTCTAGCTTTAAAGCTGTTTATTGGCAATAACCTAACAACTAAAGGAACTTCATCATAACATCAACATTTTAATATAGGATTCTAAATTTTTTTTTTTTTAGAAAAGAATTGTCGTAAAAACAGTTTAAGGCTATTGCGATTTATCTCGGAGCTACAGGGTGATTTTCAGTTTTTGCCCATTTTCATAAAATATCAAGTTAGAAAAGTTTAAAAAATGGCTATTGAAAAATCATGCTTTACCATTTTTTGGCCAATATAGAAAAAAACTAATTGCACCACAATATTCTATGAAAAAAAAACTATCTAAAGTTTTTTCATACCCTTAATAGCAAACGAGTTAAAGATAGTTGTAAAAATCGGCAAAATCTAAAAATCACCCTATAGCTCCAAGATGGATCACAATAGCCATGAACTGTTTGCACTATAGTTCTCAAAAAAAAAAAAGATCGAGAGTCATATAATAAAATATTTGATATTCCTTAGGGTTTTCGAGATACCCTATAAAACCATCGAAAATGAAACACCTTGTACATGTTCAAGTCTTCTCTATATTGGAAGTATTTCAATTATAGTGTACTCATGCTAAGTAAACTAACAGACTTATATTAACTGTTTATAAACATTAAAAACACTTTAGAGAACAAAGTTTTACTTACTGATCAGGATTAATGTTCTTCAACCACGGACTTTTCAAGGCATCTTCAGCCGTTATGCGTCTATCCGGGTCCAGTTCCAGCATTTTATCCAGGAGATCCAAGGCAGGAGTCGGCATGAACACAAAGTCCTCTCGCAACCTCCGCCTATGAAGTTTATTTGGCTTTAGGGCGTGAAAGAGGGGCAGCTTTATAACAGAGGGCCACACTGCTGGAGTGGGGGTCCCACATATTTTTGATATCCTATCTAGCTGTGCCATTTCTGCATTAGCCTGAAAAATAAAGTGAAGAACTTAGGGCGGCTTTTTAATGTCGTGTTAACAAACTTAAGAGTTAAATTATTATGTGGTTGAAATCCTTTTTCCTTAACTTTTGCAGTCTCGTTTTTTGCCCTTTTTTGCAAGCGTGCACGCACGTATTCTCGTTGCTGACGGAACACAGACTAAAAATTATTGCACAATACTGACCATATACGATGAAATAATTGCAACATTATGCAATAAAAATAAAACTCGCTTAAACTTTAGTTAAATCATTGTACAATCTTCAATATTAGGCCTAGACAATCAATTTTATTTGACAATACCTAATATTGCGCAATATAATTGATCGTCTAGGATACGCCTTATACTCAACTATATCAGTGTGTACAGGGTGGCTCGAATTCGACGCTCATCATTGGGATTTCGGAAACCGTAAGAGATACAGGATCGGTTAAATGGAGGCAAAGTTGCGGAATTTGATGCTCAATAAAATGCCGTTTTGCGTTTTAAAAATTCCGAGTACTTCCGAAGATATTCGAAAAACCGGAATTTTCAATTTTGGTTTTTATTGTTTCCTGGCTATATTTGTTAAGATAACTCAAAATGAAAAACACATTTTCATGGCCACTTTTTCTGCTCTATAATTCAGTGTGATTAAATATTGAATCTGACGTTTCGGCTTCTGGCGACCATCATCAACTTAATTTTTTAAATACGGACCTGATATTTTTTTCAATTTAATTTAATCCTTTCATCACTCTTAAAACACTATATATCGCCACTTTGATATTTGCCGACGTTTCGTACAGAAAACTCCATCACCAGATATTACATATTTATTTTACCATAATACGGCCCTGAACTACATTTTTAGGTAAGAAGGTAAAAAAAGAATAAACTTATTACATATTCGTAATGTTTTTATTGCAACTCATTGATATTTAACAGCGGAAATTAATTTATTAACCGAAAATTTCATGAGTATTAGACATAAGATACAAATCAGCTTACATAAACAATTTATAATACTATCTTGATGCCCATATTAAAAATAAACAAAATTTAATCACTATTATAAATGTTCAAAGAGATAACCTTCTGCCTCGATGCATTTTCTTGCTTTGCTTTGTATTTTTAATACAGCTCGATTAATTGTTCTGGCAGGAATGGCAGCGACTTCCTTATCAAATTTTGTCGTAGTACTTGAAGGTCGTGAGGTACATTTTTAAATAAACGGTTTTAAGATAACCCCAAAGAAAATAATCAAGGGGACTAAGATCTGGGCTCCTAGCGGGCCATCTCACAAACCGTTGTTTCCTATCCATTTATTAGGAAATATATTGTTAAGAAATTGAGCTACTTCCCTTCCATTGTGGAGGAGGAGCTCCGTCTTGCTGCCACCATATTTCTTGCAATACTGCCAAAGGTTGATTGTCTAGGGCGTCTAAGACATCATTCCTAATCAAATTTAGATATCGTTCGGAAGTTAAGGTCTCTTCGTAAACAGAAAGGTCCAATAATTTTGTTCCTCCACATACCAATCCATACATTGAATGAAGTTCTCCTTGAATTCGTACCTGCTGGTTTATTCTTGGATTATCAATAGACCAATAATGTTCATTGTTTCTATTGAATAATCCGCTAGTTGAAGCTGCATTCGTCCGTCATATTATATTATTAAGAAAATCTACGTTTTCATCTATTTTTGAACAACCAACCAGTTACAAACTCCAGGCATAACTTTCATTATCTCCTGGCCTGAGTGCTTGACTAACGTGAATTTTGAACGGTTTGTAGCGATGAGAATGCAAAAGTATTTTGTACACGTTTTCTGGGTTTGTTTAGTTCACTGGCAAACTGTCTAGTTGATTTCCTGGGGTTGTTCTCAACCTTAAATAGAAATATATATATATATATATTGCAGAAAAGAAAAGAAATAAAAAAATAAACTTACCTCATTAATAATAATTAAGATTGCTCTTCTTCAGCAGTGCTCGAGATCCATATTTTCTTCTTGGTTTATGAAAACTACCATATTGAGACAAATTATTATCACAAAATAGCGAAACAGCTATAATGAGGCTGCAGTCTTTCGGATACAATTCCATATACTGTTGACTTGCTACTCGAGAATTTCGATTGCAACCATAATAGATTTTTATCATATCGCGCATTTCGAAGGAAATGCCATTTGCTTGTATTAAAGAGCCAAGAATATTGATTCTGCCACCTGTCAAAACTTTTTGCAATAAAATAAATGGCGCGGCGCGTTGGCACAGCCACCTTATAAAATACAAAGCAAAGCAAGGAAATGCATCGAGGCAGAAAGGTTATCTCTTTGAACATTTATAATAGTGATTAAATTTTGTTTATTTTTAATAGGCATCAAGATAGTATTATAAATTGTTTATATATAGCTGATTTGTATCTTATGTCTAATACTCATGAAATTTTCGGTTAATAAATTAATTTCCGCTGTTAAATATCAATGAGTTGCAATAAAAACATTACGAATATGTAATAAGTTTATTCTTTTTTACCTTCTTACCTAAAAATGTAGTTCAAGGGCCGTATTATGGTAAAATAAATATGTAATATCTGGTGATGGAGTTTTCTGTTCGGAAACGTCGGCAAATATCAAAGTGGCGATATAAAGTGTTTTAAGAGTGATGAAAAGTTAAATTAAATTGAAGAAAAAACTATCAGGTCCGTATTTAAAATTAAGTTGATGATGGTCGCCAGAAGCCGAAACGTCAGATTCAATATTTAATCACACTGAATTATAGAGCAGAAAAAGTGGCCATAAAAATGTGTTTTCATTTTGAGTTATCTTAACAAATATAGCCAGGAAACAATAGAAACCAAGAGTGAAAATTCCGGTTTTTCGAATATCTTCGAAGTACTCTGAATTTTTAAAACGCAAAACGGCATTTTATTGAGCATCAAATTCCGCAACTTTGCCTCCATTTAACCGATCCTGTATCTCTTACAGTTTCGAATCCCAATGATGAGCGTCGAGATTCAGGCCACCTGTACTATAAATACCTTTAGACTGTGTTGTCAAAAAAAATCATATATTAGAATCTGTATTATTTGTTGCTGATAATGCAGATTTATCATGTAAATTCTCAGTTAAAGCATGAGTATCAGACTAGAAACAAATCAAATCTTATTCTAGATAAATGTAGCTTTAGTTATTTGCAAAGAAATTTTGAATTCTCCATTGTTAAGATTTTTAATTCCATTCCTACAGTAGCCAAAAAAATAGACTTAAGGATGTTTTCAAGACTTTTTGAGTAAAAACGCATTTTATACAATAAAAGAATTTTACGATGCAAATAAGGATATGATTGATAAATAGTTTGTACCTATGCGTGGTTTTCAAAATAAGATTTTATTTTTAGTGTCTTTATGTCTTTTTAATAGTGTATGGTAATTTTATTGTTAATTAAATAAGGTTTTTTAAAAATTTTTGTTGTTAAAGTAGTGTTATTTTTAATAATTAGAGTAATTATTATTGTTATTTTTGTAATACTAAGTTTTGTCATTATGACATTGTTCCATGCCTTTTTAAATGGCCTATTTGTAAATATTTGTTTATAAGGAATAAATAAACAATTATCTATATATCTAAGTACCTTTTCAGGTATGAATAAACCATAACACCCCTTAATAATAAAAAACACAACAAAATGGCAAAATGGATGACTTTACTTAAATTAACAGCTTTAAGATCCCTTGCAATATTCGGCGGAATAGGATAAAACTAACGTTAGTTTATCCAAGTAAATTATTATCAATCTAAAATTTCCAGACTTTTACTATCCTATAACTTAAACAAAAAGTATAGAGTAAGAGCCCGTAAGCGGCAGATCTTCATTATTTTGTAAAAGCTAAAAGTAGACTATGAGGTTTGACTAACAGTAGCTTTGGCAGGTACCATTTTCCAAAGGTTATTAAACTAAAACTTAACTTTCGTCATTTTGTAAAAACCGAATTTTATGTATGTTACTTGGGTACCTATTAGAAGATATTTTTCTGTCGCCAGACAATTTTGACAGTTCCAACCCCTTGGCAGAAAAATATTTTGGGATGGCCTAATAGTCCGAGGATTTCCAATATTTCTGTTATTTGACAAGATATGACAAAAAAATCTTAAATAAGAGTTGTAGGGTTTCCAAATAGGTATGTTCTACAAATATTTTACTGTATAGAGTGTCAAAAAAAGTTCTTGCTACCAGGCTGGTTTTTAAATTTTTTTTTGGCATTCTTTTTACATCAAAATATTTTCAGGACATATCTATTTGGAAACACTACAACTCTTATTTAAGACTTTTTGTCATATCTTGTTAAAACATAAAGGCAATCCCAAAATGTTTGTCTGCCAAGGGGTTGGAACTGTCAAAACTGTCTGGCGACTGAAAAATATTCTCCAATAGATACCCAAGTAACATATATGAAATTTAGCTTTTACAAAATGACAAAAGTTAAGTAGTTCTAATTTATTAACCTTTGGTACCTGGTACCTGCCATCAGTCAAACTTTGTTGGGAGCATGCACGGACAAACTTTCAGCTTTTACAAAATAACGAAGGTCTGGGCTCACAGGCTCTTGGACTAGTAGAGCTTTACCTGAAACAGTGGCTTCTTAAGAAACAATTCACCAAGTATGCACCCGCAGCTCCAGATATCAATGGCCGGTCCGTAGCGTTCCTCACCAAGGAGCAGCTCCGGAGGTCGGTACCATAAGGTGATAACCTTGTTGGTGTAAGGCCGCTGCCGGTCCTCCGCGTTGTACAGTCGAGCCAATCCGAAGTCGGCCAGCTTCACCTCGCCCCTGTTTTAGCACAGGTCAACAATAAAACTTGGGTTGGAGAAAATAATTTACTGTTAAAGTGGGGTTAATTTGGAAACAGGCATAATTTTGAACCAACAATACTGTAACGGTAATTGGTTATTAGGATAAATCTGCTGTAAGATGGCAAAACCCAATTCCTCGCCTTTAGTAAAATATTCAGGAGAGATATTTTAACTTTGATGCATCCTGAAAAATTACAATTTTAGTATAATATTTAAATTTTGTACTGAAATTGTGATTTTTCAGGACACATCAAAGTTAAAACTATCTCTACTGAATATTTTTATAAAAGTGACATATCGGGTTTTGCCATCTTACCAAAGAAACATAAAAAAAAATTAAAAATGCAATTTTAAAAGTGATGGCTTAAAAAAGGGGACATCATTTACGTGGAATAGGAATTTTTAAAGTAATATATAGGGTGTCCAGTCACTCTACCGCCGAACTGTAACGGTGATTCTTGAACAAAAAGAAAAAAAAACTTCATATGAACATAATTATGTCCTATAGGTCTTACCTTTGGAAATACAGGTTTTAAAACTTAAGAAAAATAATCACTATTTATAATAACTTTTTCGCCAACCTAAATATTTTTGAGAAATTTGGTAGAAGTCTCCTATACATCAAAAAAAAATTCTGGTGATCCTTCTCAAATTTGCAATCAACTGACGGAATCAATTCAATTGGGCATTGAAACCTATATTCCACACACCATCAAGAACCCCAAACAATCCAATAATAAACCCTGGTTTTCCAAATCTTGTGATAAAGCTAGGATTTTAAAAGTTCAGGCTCACAAGAAGTTTCTACAGAATCCTAGTCCAGAAAACCGACAGGCCAGCATTGAAGCAAGAAACTACTACAATCAAACAATTTCTGAAGCCAAAGACTCCTTCGACAATCGTATTAAAAACAAAGTTCTTTCTTGCTCAAATGGCAGCAAATCTTTCTGGTCCTTTGCGAAAAACATAAGTAGGAATTTTTGTACCAGTTCTTTTCCGCCACTAGCTTTGGAAGATGAAATTGTTTCTACCGCTAAAGGAAAGGCTGAATTATTTGCCAAACAATTTGCTGCCAATTCAACCCTTGACCCTCCCGTAAATCATCCAATTCCAGCGGTTACCCCAGTTCCTCATAAAATGCCCGATATTATTTTTAAGGTAAAACACATTAAGCGTATCCTTTCTTCCCTTAACACCAAGAAATCGTCTGGGCTGGAGAGGCATACCAGCAATCGTTTTAAAAAATGTGCTCCAGAACTTGCACCAATCTTAACTCGGCTCTTTCGAATTTCTTACGACACAGGTATCTTTCCGGAAAGCTGGAAAGCTGCACGTGTTCAACCTATTCCCAAGAAAGGATCTAAATCTCTTCCATCTAACTATAGACCAATTTCAATTCTCTAAGTTCTTTGTAAAGTAATGGAAAAACTAATTAATTCACAAATTCTTAAGTACTTAGAAAAACACAAAATTTTGCATGACAGGCAGTATGGATTTCGCCACAAAAGATCTACAGCAGATCTTCTTTCCTTCGTATCACACTGCTGGAATAAGTCTCTTGAGTTTCTAGGTGAGTCCCAGATCGTTGCTCTTGATATATCCAAAGCTTTTTGATATATCCAAAGCTTTTGACCAGGTCTGGCATGCCGCACTTCTTAATAAACTTCCCTCCTATGGTCTTTCAACTAAACTCTGTACTTGGCTCTCTAGTTATCTATCTGATCGTCGTATATCAGTTATTGTGGACGGCCATTCTTCATGCTTTCACCAAGTAAATGCTGGAGTCCCTCAGGGCTCAGTTCTGGCATCAACATTGTTTCTTCTTCACATCAACGACCTTCTCTCGTCCACAACTAATTCCATTCATAGTTTCGCCGACGATAGTACCCTTCACTCCAGTTTTCAGGTTCCTAAACCCATTACTAAACCTGACTTGAAAAACAAACGCAGAGCGATGCAGATATCTCTTTCGCAGGATCTTAATTTAATATTGGATTGGGGCGCTAAAAATCTCGTCCATTTTAATGCATCCAAAACACAATCATGTTCCTTGTCGCGAAAAGAGTCATCAAATACTCATCCTCTACTTATGAGCGGCCAAGTTTTACAGAGCAAAGACACCTTTAATCTTGTGGGCGTCACATTTGAAAGTAACCTTAACTGGCATAAACACATTGTATCTATAGCCACGGCAGCTTAAAAATCTTGGATTTCTCTTTCGAGCCAAAAAGTATTTTTCCCCTTCTAATTTATACACTTTATATGTGTCCCAAATCCGACCACCCTTGGAATATTGTTCTCATATCTGGGGCATGGCATCCCCCACAACCCTAAGCATTCTTGATTCTATTCAAAGAAGAGCTATTCGTCTCATTAATGATCCTTCACTTACAGGAAGGATTCCCTATCTTGCACATCGTCGGGCTGTGGGGGATTTATCGCTTTTTTATAGGTACTTCCATGGCTTCTGCTCTGAAGAATTGTCCAGTATAGTTCCTCCACTTACGGTTCCCAACAGAGAAACTCGTGGTTCCGCGCGTATGCATCCCTATACGGTCCAACTGGACAGGCCCTGAACTTCCCACTTTGTTCGTTCTTTTATCCCTAGAGTTTCTAGGTTGTGGAACCTGCTGCCCGCGGAGGTCTTTCCTTCCCCCCAAATCTTCAAGTATTTAAGTCCCCTGTCAACAAACTCCCTCTTACCTCGCTTAAGACACCCACGGTACGTTAGTATTTAGGCTTTTAGCCTTCGTGGTTTGTCCAAAGATAAAAAAAAAGGATATTTATTGTTTGATGTATAAGAAATAATTATTTATTGTTAATTATTTATTTCGACAGTGTCGTCTGTAAAGAATTTACCGAAAATAATTTTAAAGCAAAAAATTGTACGCATCACTGCATTTTCATAGAATAGAAATATTCTTTATGATTCCCGTTAAGTTTGGAAAAAAATTGAACTCTTGACTTTTTTAGGCGTATTGGTTTTGCGTAAATAAATACAAATCATTTCTCCGCATGGTCAAATTCCTACCTATATTTTGGGCGCTTCATATTAATAATGAATACCCAGTAACTCCGGTTACTGACTTTAATGACCAATGAAAAGATTTTTTGTTCAGGTGTTTTTCTCAATTTATAATGCCCAAAGTTAACGTGGAATAGGAATTTTGAATAATTCCACACTACTTAGTAGGTATTTGGTAGTCATTTTATATTAAAAGTTCACACACTGATATACTGACCAATATTTATCCTAGAAAATGTAATTTGCTTTAAAAAATAATTAAAAAAGGTGATATTAGTAACGTGAAAAACCATACATTAAATAAAAAAACAGTCCAGGGATTAAATCAATTCAAAACTAAACAAGAATTTTTATTTTTAAAAAATGCAGTGGGGTACAATTTTTTTGTCAAAAAATAATTACCGTAACTCACGGACGACAATGTTGATTTTCTTTTCTATTCGTTAAGAAATATCTTTTAATACTTAGGAGATTTCTCAAAAATATTTAAACTGGTATAATGGTTGTTATATAAAGAAACTATTATTTTTCTTAAGTTTTAACACTATGTACTTCCAAAAGTAGGAAGTCTAGTAGACTCACCCCTTCAAGTTTGTCGGTAGATACGGCAGTTAATTTAGTTAGATCTAATCTCTATACTGCGTAAGTTGGAAAAGTAAGTTTTTCTTTCAATTTTTTAATAGGATGCTCTGCTTTTAAAATGTGACATAGCCTTTAATCCTAAACAAGTTCTCCAAATACTATTTTTCTCCAAGTTCCAAAATAAAGGTAGTTTTATCTTGTGTCATATTCGTTAATATGCACCTACCTCGTATATGCTATGGTTTATTTAAATTTTGATCAGTGTTTTGTAAGTTTTGCTTTATGCAGAGATTTTTATTAAGAATAACATTTTTTGAGAAATTAGAAACAAAAAAGTTTTCCATATGGTTCAACATATCTGGTGGTCACTGTATAAGCATCCCATAGAAATAATATATAATTTTTAAAACTACAATAACGATTACAAAAACTATGTTTCTAAGTCTGCAATTATAATTGTTAACTAAAATATATTAATCTTACTTGTTATTCATTAGGATGTTACTACACTTGATGTCCCTATGAAGGAAATTCTTTTTGTGACAATAGTTGAGACCATCCAATAACTGCTTCATAATGCAGGCATTGTTTAATTCGTTAAAGTCCACCATACCAGATTCCAACAGCCCCATTAAATCATGGTCCATGTATTCGAAAACTAAGTAAAATGAACCTTTTTCCTAAAAAAACACAAAGTAAATTTTCTTTCTTTAATTTTTGTGCCTCAAAAACCTTTATTGTTTTTAATAACTTATTCTTATATACTTCACAAAAAAAATTTAGTGCATAACCTTGGGTTAAAATGCTCATATTTCTTATAATTACCATATCAGTACAATTAAATATAGAAAATATCAAGAATTAGTGTGGGTCCAATTTAATTACAAATGTAATTACTTCCTTTTAACAGCACATCATACAGGGTGATTAAAACAATAATTATTTTTAAATTCAAATATCAATGGTTACATTCAAGTTATAGCTTGACCCTACCCTATCCATTTTCTTTTTTTTCTTGATTACTAAAAGAGATATCTAATTAACATTTTGTTATCGAAGATTAAGAAATAAATCGAGCATTTTTGTTTGGAGCGTAAATTTATAAGAAAAGATTGGACGCAAATGACTAGTCAAGATTTATATTACCTTCCTAAAATCTACTGCATCCTGCTTATCAGTCACAATTTCCCTAAGATTAACAATATTCTTGTGATTTAACTGTCTCAAAATTTTGATTTCTCTCACAGCAGTGATAGGAAATCCTTCTTTTTCATTTTCCAGTCTTACTTTCTTCAAGGCCACTAACTGATTTGCATGCTCATCTTTGGCTTTATAAACTTGACCATATGTACCTAAAATTAATCAGGATTATTAGAAAAAAATGAAAAAATCAAATCCTTACTTTAATCAGCTAGTTCTAAAGTTCCAATATTACTACATTTTATAAAAATAAAATAATAATAAAAAAACTACAAATTAAATGCAATGAATTCTTTCTTAAGTTTGAATACTCCATTATAGAGTAGTCATGGGCTATAAAATGACTTTCAAAAATAACTACTGGGACATTTATCCCATTTTTATATTAAATAAGAATGACGGAGATTGTACAAGTTGGAACTTGGCACCTCAAATATTACTTACCTTCCCCAATTTGAGCAATAACCTCAAACATGTCGACACATCTTTCCCCCAATCCTTCCCGCTCATTTGGAAATTCCTTGAGCTTCTTCTTTTAAGTATCCTAGGTCTTTTGACTGGTTTTTGTTTCAATAAAGGTTTCTGGTTTTTCAACGGTTTTCAGGTTATTTCTTGGTGGAGTGCTTGGTATGTCATCGTCGTCGCCACTTAGATCTTCTGTACCAGGAACGACTACAAGCAAAGACAAGCACATATTTAAAATAAGCAGCTTAAGGTACTGAACATACAAGGTTATTCATTTTACAGCAAACAAGGCCTTATTTTTGAACCTCCCTGTACTTTTTAAAAAAACGAATATAGCCATTTCGTGTATTTTTTCCCGTAGAATTTAATAATCTAATCCGAAAAACATTTAAAACAAAAAAGTTACAGCACGAGTGAGCTATTTAAATAAAATACCCTGAATATTTTTATATTAATGGATAGATATTTTCACTAGGAATTCGGTGATATAGGGGTTGCTGGGTTTATTTCCTGCGGTTCTGATGCAATTGATTAAAAACTGCATTATACTATGAGGATGGTTTCACCTGAAAAACCTGGCTGCCACAGGTCACAGGTGTTTATTTGTCAAATACAATAATTTGAAAAATAGGTTTATTAATTTTTAGAGTAGTCTTATAATGAGGTTTTCATCAGAAGAACGGTTTCAAATTATATTGTATACTAAAAATATGATATATCTATTTCTAAACCCGAAAAGTAATAAATGTATTTTTAAAATTCTCGACTTTGACAAATAAGCACCTGTGACTTGTGGCAGCCAGGTATTCTCAGGTGAAACTATCCTTATGGTAAAGCTAAGGAGACCTTGCTTTTAAAACGGGCTTGATTTTTTGTCTAAATTATAGTTCTAAATATGTCACTAGAGGGTACTGTGGTCAATCGGGATCTTTCTGGGGTTGCTGCTTATGTTGCATATGTACAAAAATAGTACAAAAGTAAAATAGAAAATTTTAATAATTTTTAAATACGACGCTATAGAGAACACTACCCAATTTTACTGAGTTTGTATTTAACAAAAATATGACATTCTGAAAGAATTACGTAATGGGTGCCCAAATTCCCAAGATCACCATTATTTTAATTTTATTATATGCATTTTTCGGTTGAATAAAAAGAGTATTATTATTTTAATTTAGCTTCAGCTCTCATTTCACTGAAGGAGGAACAATTCCTTAATTATTTTAGATAATAAAAATAGGAATAGGAATTTTGAATTGTGTCATTAATAATAAAAAAAAATAGCATTTTTGCTTTATCTTTAATTTTTTAAATTATCGTTTACATTTTTGGAAGTTAAACTTTTGTTTAGTTTTTGTATTTAAAGAGTTAATTTAAAAATTTTGCTTGTCTCTTAAAATACAAGTAGAGTTTAAAACTAAAGGTTAGCCTTGTTGCTATAAAATATACAAAATAGAGTTTTGCAATGCTGCGAATACTTATTTGTTAAACATAAAAAAACAAATGATTCTTTAAAAAAACCCCGATTTCCATTAAACAGTTCACTTTATATATAAAAAAATAATTGCTATTGTCACAAGGCTTTGTATACAACAATAAACAAGAATATTTAACGTTTGTGTAGAACTTATAAGCTAAGTATACACGTCGTGCAAACTTGATTCCTTCCACTGAGTTTTAGTGCGGTGAACACTAGCAGGTAGCGATTAGACAAAAAATATTTAAGTCTCGCCTACTGCTTAAATGTAGTAAATAATAAAATTTACTTTTAAGCAAGGACGTAGCTAGGATCCGCTCACCAATACTAAAAAATTGTCAAGGTGGTTAGATAAGGAATAAAGTTATGAATAAAGTATTGTACAGTGCTACATTAGGTAAGCCGGTATACGCTTTTCTTGAACTTCAGGTAATCATATTATTTTTTATTATGAACCTAACAGTACAGAGTTTTTCAATAAAAAGTTTCAAACAAAGGTTTTTAGGATTCGGTAGTAGTGTAATTAGCCAGCAAAAACTTGGGTAATCTAAAAAAGTAAATGAAAATTAGTTACATATACAGTGCCTTCGAAAGTTTTTACCAAATAAGAAACTTTTTATTTATCGACTTCAGAATCCTTCATTGCAACCTCTGGCGTTCCACAGGGAAGCAATTTGGGACCTCTGCTCTTTTTGTGTTTTATAAATTCGTTGCCAGACTGCCTTTCCGGGCCCATTGGGCTAATGTTTGCGGACGATTTTAAAATCTTCAGGGTTATTAGGACTCAATCAGATTGTGATCTACTCCAGGCTGATATTGGTAGAATAAGTAAGTGGTTTGATGACAATAAAATGCTTCTTAATGTAAATAAATGTTCTGTTGTAACTTTTACTAGAAAAGCCAACCCAGTACTAGGTAACTACAAAATTGGTGATATCTCTTTGAATCGTAAAAATGAAATAAAAGACTTGGGAGTTCTTTTTCAATCTAACTTAAGGTTTAATAGTCATTTCGCATACATGACGAAAAAAGCCATTAAGGCTTTGGGATTTTTAATTAGGAACTCTAAAAACTTCAAAATACCTACCATAATTAAATTGTACAATGCACTGGTGCGGCCTCACCTGGAGTATGCCTCGCAAATATGGATGCCACTGGAGACTGTGCATATTGACCATATTGAGAGGGTGCAGAAAAGGTTTTTACGGTACCTCTATGTCAGAAGGTACAATACATACCCATACAAGGTCTCATACGAATCAATGCTTAATACCTTTAATTTTGAATCTCTCTTACAGAGAAGAAAACAACAGGCTGTGTTATACTTGTTCTATATTATTAATGATATTAAATATAAGAATATTAATTTAATAAATTATATTGATTTTAATGTACCTAAGGTTAAATTAAGAAATTTAAGTAACAGAAATATATTTAGCGTTAATCCTAGTAGTATATCTCCTTTCAACAGAATGATGGCTGTTGCTAATGAGATTCTTAGTCAAGTACAAACAGATATATTTCATGATAATCTAAGACTGCTGAAGGCTGTGCTTTGAAAAGCTGCTTATCGAACTTTAGATGTTTGCCTCTTGGCACTTGTTAGGTTTAGGTAATATTTTATATTATTTTATTGTTTCTGTTTTTTTCATCTTGTCTTCCCTTTGTACTTTACATGTAATTACCAATGTAAATATGGTGTTTGTAAAGGATTGAATAAATAAATAAATAAATAAATAAATATTTACTTTACGAAAAAAATGCCTCTTTAAAAAAGTCCTGTTTGATAAGAAAATACATTTCCACAAAAATAATTGCATGTTGGATGTACAGGGTGGCTTAAAGAAGTCGTGTTACCAAATTAATATACACCGTATATCCTAGCTATGGCACAAAACTTTAAAGGGTGATTTTATGAAGAAAAGTTTCTATAAACATTAGTCCGGAATGGCCTGAAATACAGGGCGTTAAAGTTTTAAAAAAATCGATATTTTATAAATATATTAAATACCCCTTAATCGACTGGGTTCTTATCAGATTAGAATCAGAGGAACATTTTGGTGTATTTGTTTAATAAAATCAAGCGCTTGTAAAGTTTTACCTAGATTAACTTTATTGGACCAGTAGCGTCTCAGTGGGCACAACAGCCAATATTATTGAGAGAAAAATGTTCGCCACTGGCTTTTTATGTAGTTTGTATATTTTTTTCTATAAAGCAAAAAAAATACAAATTTTTAGTGTTGTACATTTTTTTTGTATGTGGTTTCGTATTTAAGATATTTATAAAATACCGACTTTTAAAAAATAATTAACGTCTTGTATTTCAGAAACGAAGCAAATCCGGACATATGGTTATAGAAACTTTTTATACAAAAATGTTCGCCACTGGCTTTTTATGTAGTTTGTATATTTTTTTCTATAAAACAAATAAAAATATAAATTTTTAGTGTTGTACATTATTTTTGTATATGGTTTCGTATTTAAGATATTTATAAAATACCGACTTTTAAAAAATAATTAACGTCTTGTATTTCAGAAACGAAGCAACTCCGGACATATGGTTATAGAAACTTTTTTATACAAAATGACATAGGAAATCACCCTTTTAGTAAGTTTTCTACCCTAGTTAAAAAATACTCTCAATTTCAATTTGCAAACAAGTTTTTTAGGCCACGCTGTACATCTAACTATTTTTGTGAAAATATATTTTCTTATTAAGCAGGTTTTTTTATGAAGAAGGTACTTTTTTTCGAGTTGTTAAATAAAAAATTTCTTATTTGGTAAGAACTTCCGAAAACACACTGTATAATATAAATAAAATAATTATTATTTTATAGCCAAGTGGCAAGACTGTCTCTAATATGCATAGCCTCGAAGGCACGTGTAATGCATCTGTCAAGGATATACCTAGTACAATTCTAAACTATAAAGTTATTTAATATAAACGTAAGTTTTACGGTAATTTGGACTAATAAACGGCGTAAAAAATAACTTTGAGATCAGTCAAGTAAGTTTCAATTAAAAAAATCAAGTTCTACTTAAAAATATTTAAATAATTTGCCAGTTAAATACTTAACGGTTAAATTTTAAAAATAGATATCTCCTTTTTTAGAAATATTTCCTATTTAGCAGTTTGAAGTAAGGCATAAAAGATCCATTTTAATGCACATAATCATCAAAATATTGTCTTTTGACAATTTTTCAAACGTCGTTGTTAACCTAGCATAACACGTCAAATTTAGAAAAGTTAAAATTTAATAAAGATGCCCATGAAACCTGTGTTGCAAAATGACATTTTGTAAATTCCTACTCAAAATGTAAAATGGGTTATTTACTATTTTTTATACAAATAAATACATTTTAAACTTAGAAATTCATGAAATTTTTAATAATTACACATACAAGGTTTTAAATATACACCATTTAAGTAATGTTATGTGTTGTGGTGTATTATTTAGTGAATAAATATGTTAAATTTACAAATACAAATAATACCCACGTAAAAGAAAAAGAAAATAACAAAAAAACCCGTGATAACCAGGTAACATTTTAATATTTTAAATAGATTAAGGCTCTTTTTAATTACGCTTTAAAAGTCATAAATCCAAAAGTCGTCATATTATCTGTGAAAAGAAATGGGATGAATTCCACTACATATTGATATATCTGGCAACACTGTTTCATCTTGGTTTCATTTGATCCCGATTGATATGAGCGCCCTCTATTGTTTTCTAATAGAAATGCTGTAATTTAAACCCGTTTTTTCAAAATAGTCCCGTTGTCGTTTACACACCTTCCTCTAGGTCACCATAGGTAAAGCGTCTTTCATTAGGCACTTCCTATTTTAAGATTTAAATAAAATAATGTGTGTGTGATATCATTGAATTTTTTTATTTATTTAAAAGGCCTATCGATTCTATCTTGTATGAAATATTGCATCATGCAAATGTCCGCCACGGCTTCGCTGGGCGAGCACTCAAACTCTCCAATTTTCCATGGATCTGGTTAGTTCTGGTTAGTTCTTTCCAATGTGGTATGTAGCGCCGTCCTGCTGAAACCACATATCGTTAGTGTACATATTATCCAATGCAGGCCAAAATCGCTTGAAGGTGAACGCGAAATGGACTGCCTCGGATACTCCTGTACATTCTCGTGAACAGCGACGATGTTTTCGACAGATCTTGCGTTTCGTCGACGAACGGATGTTGCTACATTATTTACTGAACCAGTGGACTTAAATTTATCCACTACATTGGGAATAGTCCTCTTGGTAGGACGATTTAGGCGAACGTAAAATGGTCGAGGCGCGCGGAAGGTTGCCCGAACAGAACACCGATTTTGAAAAACACTTTTATTATTTGCACGTGCAGTTGAACGCCATATTCGTCCATGGTGATTTGGCAAGACAGACTGAATAAATAATAGGCAATTCAACAGATAGGCCCTATTTACTTTAAAATGAATAACCCTGTACAACACATGATTATTTAAATTCACTTACCAGGAGGCATAGGTAAGTCTTTAATACTTTTTCTAGCATTTAGTGGTGGCGTCTTAGCTTTCTTAGGCGGGGGAGGAGTCGGTGACCTGCTTGGTGGTGATTCAATTGCTTCCAATCTAAAATTTTAGCAATATCCAATTAAAACAGCGTTTTTTTACTTTAAAACAGTCAAGTAATTAATCGGATCCATTAGTTAAAAAAATCTCTAAAACTCCCAAGTAAAGAGATACTTTAAATAAAGTTAGTTACTAGTTTATAAAACTATCTACTCAAACAGCAAAAACTTTCCATTGGACAATCCCCATATAAGTAAAGCACGGGTCTCGCGATGCTTTTCGTCTGCTCCACAGCTTAACCATTGTTTGGTAGTGTAGCCCAGCTGAGCCAAGCAAGGTCAAGAAATAGTGTGGACGCATGCTTTACTTATATGGGGATTGCCCAATGGAAAGTTTTGCTGTTCTGGGTACCTGGATACTGTCATAATAGTAGGTGAGCCAAAAGGGGGATTTCGGGATTTACACGCGGCAGATTAATATACCGTAGAATACCTTGTACCCGGTTAAGTACATACATCAAATATGAGCCCCATATACAAGGCAGCCCGTAGATAACAAAATTATATCTATCAGAAATTTTCAAGCGTGTCAGATAGTGTAAGTTAATTACATGCTAAAAAGTGTATATTCCACTAATCTGACAATTTGAGAGTGACGTTAAGAAAGGGGAGGGCTACAAAGTTGTAAAAATAAAGTTATTTTGATATTATCAAGGGTAGGTCTTTTTAAAATATATTTTAAAGAAAATAATTCAAGGATTTTTTTGTCATATCTATAGCTGCTTTCCCCATCTCTGAAAAGGTATACATTATAAAACATTTTTGCTTCTTATCATTTAAGCTTTGTAACCCAATAGATCTCCATGACGCTCATGTAAATCCCCATTTAGCGTGTGCTTCCCTACTATTAGAATAATGGTTTAGCTAATGTTGTGTTTACTATTACATAAATTTTAGTAAGCATTAAAACAAAACACTAATTCAAAGTGTAAAAATATCAGACTGTAAAAAAAAGTTGCTTTTTTAACACTTTATGTAGCATACTTACATAGAGTGCCTTATCTTAATGATAACAATTTAAAAAAAAACCTCAATTTTTTTAACAGGTATAGAAAAAACTATTTAGGATCCTATAAAGGATCTCTTTAATAGTAACTTATAACTTGAGATAACAAAATAAAACATATTTTATAGTTCGACTTACTCTGTTTCGTCCATTCCAGGAGGCATGGGCAGCTTTGTAACATTCTTTGGTTTAGATTTCGACACGTCGTTCGGTTTTACAGGAGTACTGTCAACAGATGTCGGTTTGGAGTCACTGTTTGAAAGGAGACATCCCATTGGGGTAGAAGGAACTGTTGGTGGTTTACTGGCCTACGATAACAAAAATACAATCCTATTTTTTCATAAATTTATTTAAAGTCCAAAAAATTCACAAGTAAAGGAAAGTATAAATTAATAACACTAAAGTGATGTTTACCTGTACATTATTATTAGTAACTGTAAGATCATCTGGTTTGGGAGGTTCTTTAGGAGTTACATCAGAAGGTATAGGAATATCATCAATATCCATAGGAATTGAGGATGAATTAAGTGTTTTATCGTTTGCTCTGCTGTCGACTTCATCATCAATGGTTATAGTCTCAGTTGGTTTACTTGAATTTTCCTATAAAAAAGAAAATACGATGTTTTTCAATAAATCAAAAATAATCAATCCTATATAAATTTTGCCATATTGAAATATACAAATACCATATTTCTTTTCTTTTTTGATGAAACCTCGTTATAACTACTCTAGTCTATTCACTTTATGTAACAACTGTTATTAAAATTTGAAAAAAAATGGAAATACAAAATGGCTTTAAATTGTAGTCAAAGACATTCTATCCAATATACAAGGTGATACAAATTCGAGGAACACCATTAGGATCTCGGAAGTGGTAAGAGATACAGCGTTGGTTAAATTGGGGCCAAGTTGCGCATTTTATGCTTAACAATATTCATTTGCAGCCGTCCTGGAATTATCCGGAAAAAAAGAAATTTTGCGAAATAGTTTTTATTTTTTCTTCGTTAATTCTATATAATTCAAATATTTTAAAACAAACGACACATTAACATTGCCACTTTTTCTGTTCTATAAAATGATGTCATTAATTTAAGATCCGACGTTTCATCTTTGAGCCACCATCATCAACTTTGTTTTTATTTTTAATGGGCGGAATATATTGTTTTATACTTAATAAACTCGTATTTTAATTCTAAATCCAACGACATACTACACTTTACATTTATACGACGTTCCGAACCAAAAAAACCACCATCCACTAATTTTCCCTTAAAAATTACATTTTTATTCCAAACAATTGTGGAAATTTCTATCTAAAGGCAAGAATGAATCCATTTTTCCTTTTTTTAAGAATTACTAATTATTATTCTTTTTATTTATTTATTTATATTTTAACTAACATGTTAAATAAATATTGTAACTTACATACATTATTTACTTATACATAATAAAAAAAGCATTTAATTTAATCAAACGCTTCTATCAACTTTATCGTGGCCAGTCATAAAAAAATTGGATGCATACTTACCCGCAAACGGAATGTTCCCCTAATGTTTGGGGAAAATCGTCATTTGTAATGGCCAATTAGTCAATGATGATGGTTTTTCGGTTCGACACGTCGCATAAATGTAAAGTGTGGTATGTCGTTGGATTTAGAAATAAAATACGAGTTTATTAATTGGTTTTATACCAAATATTCCGCCCATTAAAAAAAAAAAAGAGTTTATTATGGTGGCTCGAAGACGAAACGTCGGATCTTAAATTTAATGACATCATTTTATAGAACAGAAAAAGTGGCAATGTTGATGTGTCGTTTGTATTAAAATATCTCTTCAAATAAACGAAAAAAATATTAAAACCGTTTCGCAAAATTTCATTTTTTCCGGATAAATCCAGAACGGCTGCAAATGAATATTGTTAAGCATAAAAATGCGCAACTTGGCCCCAATTTAACCAACGCTCTATCTCATACCACTTCCGAGATCCTAATGGTGTTCCTGGAATTTGTAACACCCTGTTATGTAATTTTTGTCTTACCTTTTCAAATTCTGATGCTTTCTCCGACCTCAAATTCCTTTCCAATTTTTTCAGTTCTTGCTCTCTTTTATGCCTGTCCTTTACCAATTCAGCAAATAGACTAGTATCGGTAATTTTATTGGATAACTGTGATGCTTTCACTGAATGCGGCGAGGGACTTCTGTGCCTATGCCTACAAATTAATATATAGGATATAATTTAATTGATAGCTAAAAATACAGGGGATCATTTGTTAGCTAACATTTAAGCTACAGGGTGGTAAAGTTTTAAGAAAAATAATGTTTTTTAAGATAACTTTAAATTTTTATTAAATTTATTATGCACCTACTAAGCACCAATGGGCTTTTTTAATATGGATTTTTAAAAATATTTCTACCAGTGGCGTCCGTACGGGATGTACATGGATATAAAAATATATAGTACGCCATTGCTTAAAAAAACAAAAATTATTTTTAAAATTCCCATTTATTTTACAACAAATTTGACCTCTCGAACTTTGTCGGATTCACCGTTTTTCCGTAAAAAATAAAAACCGGTTGATGCATTTTTGGTAAAGTGAAATTATAGGCTGGCACCCTATTTTTGGTTTTTATGGTATTATATATTATATGTATATTTGGTCCAATTGAGTAAATTGGGTTCTTGGACTTGCGCAGCGGCAAAAAAAAAGAAACACAACAAGAATGAATCCAAAAACTTTCTCCTAAAAGTTTGAAACTAATTTTTTTAATATACCTTATAGGTGTCCTATCTCTTCTGGGGCTTCTTGACTTATGCCTCTTACTTCTACCACTTCTGCTAGGTGATGGACTATAGTGCCTCCTACTACTATAACTAGGTGATCTAGATCTTCTCCTACCTAATGGGCTCCTACTCCTAAAATAAAAATATTTGACGCTGAATTCAATATAAATATTCATCTTTAATTATCCATAAACCACAAACCTTCATTTAACGCATATTTCTGATAAGAAACAAAATAAATAAATGTATGCAGCATAAGTTTTGAATTTACCTTGATATCTTTTTCCTCTCTCTAGCTCTTTCCTTGTCTCTTCTATGTTTTCTGTGTGCTTCCCTTCGTCTTCTGGTATTTGGAGATATTGATCTACTATGTTTGTGACTACTGTGAATTACATCCGGTGTTAAAGTCCTGAAAAAACAAAGTCGAGGTTTTTGCGCCATCTACTAACTTAATAATAAACCAACACAGAGTTGGGTCAAATACTGAAAATCGGTATTCAAATACAAATACCGGAAAAAAGTATTCGAATACCTAATATTTAAATACTTAGAAAAAAAGTATTTTAATACTCAGTATTCATGAATACCTGGATTCGGTATTCTAATACTGAATAAAAAATCTGAATACCCAAGTTCGGTATTAAAATACCTCACCTAATTTTTGTAACCACACTCCTTGAAAATAAAAAAGGACCATTTTTTACCATCCCTGATATTTTTCTATTTTTTCGTTTTTCGCTCACATTATTCTAAAATTTACCATCAATAATGACAATTTCGGTATTTGAATATTGCTATCCACATTTTAGTATTCTTCGGTATTGCAATACTCGGTACGCCGGTATTCTACGCTCAAAAAATGTATTTGTCGAATACTGAAAAGGTATTCATAAACAGAATCCCAAATACTGACCAAAAAGTATTTTGCCGAATACCAAACACACAAATTTATTCGAACACTGTTCGAATACCGGCCCATTGTATTCTGAATACTATTCAGAATACCGAGTATTCGAATACGACCCAACTCTGAACCAACATTACCAGAAAAACTCATAACTTCAGGGATAATACAGGGTAGCCGTTCATAGTTTGATCAATTTTTTTAAAATTTAAAACAAATAAAGTTATCAAGATGCGATTTTTGCAGATAGCCTTAAATTTTTTTCATATCTTCGTCATTTTATTATGACATTTCATTAGCAAAAATCAAAATGATCGATATTGCTTGCTATTTTAATTTAAATACCTGGTATATTTTTCTATATTATTACAAATAAATCTTTGCCCTTTAAAAAAATTAACATAGATTTTTGTTGAATAAAATATTTTGACCAATGTTATACTTTCTCGGGGTGCTGATTTCAGATCTGAAGTCAGATTGTTTGTAGCAGCTTTAGTTTTTTAGATATAATTAAAACACGTTTAAAAAAATATATTTTTATTAAAAAAAACCTCTAGAAGAACAACCTCTACTCATTGAAAATATTTCTTTTATAAGATTTTCTTGCTTGACTTGGTTCACAACGGCTGTTTTTAATGCTCCAGCAATAGTCCGCCATCATGTGAGCATTCCAGTGACCCTGGTAACGTTCCTCCATAGTTCGAATATCTTGATGGAACCGTTTCCCTTGTTCTTCACTCAGATCACCAAGATTTTCAGGGAAACGGTCCAAATGGCTGTGGAGGAAGTGTACCTTGATGCTCATATTACAACCAAGCTGCTGGAAGTGTGACAACATCAGTTTAATATGCTTCACATAATTTTCATCCTTTTCGTTTTCCAAAAAATTTTGTGCAGTCCAAACGAATTCATTCCAGGCATTTTTTTCATTATCATTCATGTAAGTATTAAAGTTTGTATCCTTTATCAACCTTCTTATTTGTGGACCATCAAAAATTCCGGCTTTAAGTTTCTCTGTGCTCAAATTATGAAACTTTTTAGAGATGTATTTAAAACAATTACCATCCTTGTTCAGGGCTTTGACAAATTGTTTCATAAGCCCTAGTTTGATATGTAACGGTGGCAGTATTATGCGATCCCTGGACACAAGGGGTGGATTTATCACATTCAGTTTTCCGGAAACCATATCTTGTCTGGTAGGCCAACCTTTTCTAACCCAATGCTCAGACTTAGCTCTGCTGTCCCACAGACAAATGAAACAAGGATATTTTGTGTTGTTGTTGTCCAAGGAGAAAATTTACCATTTTAAGATCTACACATATCAGCCACTTGTGTTCGTTGTACTTGATTCTGTCCATAACAGCAGCTACAGTAGCATATTCTTCTTTGACTGTAGTTGAATGTGCAATCGGTATCGAACCTAGCCTTTTGCCGTTATGCATAAGTACACATTTGAGGTTACGTTTAGAGGAATCAATAAATAAACACCATTCATTGGGATTATACTTTCATACTCCCATTGCTTTTAATAAACCAGGAACATCAGAACAAAAAACAAAGTCGTCATCTCCAGAAAAGAATGAAAGCAATTCTGTCTCTCGGTTACGATAGTATGAAATTCTTGTTTCTGGAGTTAAATGATTTCTTTGCTTTAATCGAGAAGCTAGAATCTCCGATGCTTTTAAAAAAACCAAGGTCTCTGACTAATGCACTAAGGTCTTCCTGATTAAAGGGCTGAGGCTCTGAAGAAATATCTGGGTTAAAATCAGTTGTCCCACTTTCATCACTTAAGGAAGAGTTTTTTCTTCTAAATCGGGATCATTTTGTGTGGATGAAGAAGCTTGGGGTACTGACGCATCGACGGAGTACAGGACTGGATGAGTAACAGATGACAAGTTAGGGAAAAATCATTTCGACCGGTTTTTTTATTAATACCGTTTATATTAACCACACAAAAATTACAATCATCTTGATGATTAAAGGTTCCTGCCACATCATTGGTGTTTGATACTTAAAATGGGGTCTTTTCTTATTCGCCCATAATCTCAAAGACTCCACACATGATTTACATACCATATGAGGTACCCAGTACTTGTGAGGAGTGTCCAAAGGGAATCCAAAGTAATCAAAGTACACCTGTTTTAAGAACTCCGACACACTTAGTCTACAATTCTTAAATGTATATTTACCACAGATGTTACAAAAGTAGTTGGGATCGTTTTAACAGATATTTCTTGACGTCGACATTGTTGAACAAAAAACTTTTTTAAACACAGTTCAGTAGATATAAAGTTTAAATGTGACCGGTACAAAAATATGTCTGACAGCTGTATGTCAAAAACTAGAGCTGCTAAAGAACAAATGGTGGTAGATTTGAAATCAGTGACCTCAAATTAGTAAACAACAGGCAAAAAATTCCGTGCAACGGAAAAAAAGTTTATTTTGTTCCCTTGTGTAATTGATAAGTTTATGAAAGTTTTATTAAATTTTAATAAAGAGACATAATAACTGCAAAAAAATGTACTTACATGGCTTTCTTGTTTTGATTTTATTGGAGAACAATGCATTTTTATTTATATTTTTGGTAAATCTTTCTTATAATTTTTTATTTTTTTTTTAAATTTAAATGGTATTGTCATACCATTTGAAATGGCTGGTTTGGTTTGAGTTATACCCTTCCACCATTCCTTGAGATAATGTTATTGAATGCAGTTTTGTTTTAGGTTCTCTCTAGGGGATCACACAGGTAGTTCAAAACTTTTTCATACCAATGATGGTCGACGGATCGAATACCTGATTTATCTAGAGGTTGGAGTCCATACCTAATGTTAAATGGTAAGCAATAATATTTTTATTTGCTTCCTATAAACAGACCCTTTCCGGGTGCGTGATGTTGAGCAATATGTTCAATAAACTCTACGAGCAAGCTACTATATTCTGCCTCCTCC